>APFE030616682.1:2283-17663 GCA_000404065.3 Pinus taeda | reverse complement strand
TAATGTCATTACATTGATAACTGCCCCTAAGTCTATTAATGTATTAGGTACTGAAAAATTATTGATTGATATGGTAACCATAGGGATACCAGGATCAATATATTTTTCTACCGTTGTATGTGTAGACATAAGGCTTGCTAGCTTTCCAATGACTTGGATTGTAGTGGGATCTTTTCTTTTTCTTCCTGATTTCTTAATGCATAATTCCTTTATTGTTTTAGCATAGATAGGTATTTCTTTAATTGCTTTCAACAAAGGAATTTTTACATATGCATTTTTCAATTCATCTAAAATATCAAATTCAGGAAGGGTTATCTCTTTTGATTGTTCCACTAACCTTTCAGGGTAAGGTGGAGTTTGAGTAGTGATTGATTTACCTTTCTGAATTTGTATTTCAGTTTGTGCTTGTTCAGATGATTCTCCCTGTTCAGCTGGTTCTTCTATAATTGGAGGAGAATCCTTTTGAAGTACTTTACCAGACCTTAAATGGACATCATTTAGAGGAAGAATTGAGTAAGTAGGAAAATATGCTGCCTCCTCTATATTATATGCTGATTTGTCCATTTTGTTATTTGGATTGGCCACCGGTTGGGCAGGCAATTGTATTGGTCTTGGTTGATTTGATGGTAACTGTAACTGCTGTTGTTGTGGCAACATTGGTGGTGGATTCTGCTATGGAAATGGAATGGATGGCGGATATGCAGAACTCTGCTGTTGGAATGGCATAGATGGAGGATATGAAAATGGCTGTTGGTACTGTTGCTGGTAATGTTGTTGGTATTGTTGAGACTGTTGTGGTTGTTGGTTTCCATAACCATATCCCCGCCAACCTTGTGCAGGTTGTTGTTGATATTGCTGTGGAGGCCAAGCTTGCCACGGCATAGGAGGGTTCCAAGGATTATAAGATGGATAAGCATAATTTTGCGGAGGAATTTGTTGTTGATTTGGCTGAGGCATTCTAGGTGGCCATGGTCTCCTGGGTGCAACATAATAGAAACCTTCTGCTCCCTGCATTTCATCTATTGAAGTATTTTGCAGTTCTTTCAATGTTACACATTGTTCTGTGGAGTGATTTCCTGTACAAAGACCACACACTTGAATGCTATCTAAAGGACAATCTCTCAAAGGATGTTTCTTCTTACATTTTGAACAAAATATGGCTAAGGCTTTTTCCTCTTCTTCCTTTTTCTTATTAGCCTTTAGCACATCTACTTGTGTCCCTAATGTACTTAGAAGATCTGTTTTGAAATTTTCCAATAGACTCCCTATTTCAGCCCTTGTTATTCCTCCTGCAGCTGACTTTGCTGCTTTAGAACTTGCTTCTCTTCTTCCGGTCTTTGATCTTCCTCTTGAATATTTTTGACATAATTCAACAATTTCATCAAATGGGAGATTTGAAATATCCCCCTTACCCATGACATTTAAAATGTCAAGGTATTCATCCCTTATACTCTTGAGGAAGATAGTACGAATAGTTTCTTGATTTAGGGAATGTTGTTTAGACTTTTGAAGATTATATGCAAACCGTTCTAAATATTCTTCTAGATTTTCATCTTCTTGTTGTGTCATTCTAAACACATCTTCCTTTGAATCTCTAGATCTGCAATAAGCTTGGTATTTCTTAAGGAAGACAGTTCGCATATCATCCCATGAAGCTATTGTTTGTTCACCTAATCCCATAAACCATTTTAAAGCTGCTGCTTTTAATGTTGCAGGAAAAAGACGAAGTTTATGGAGATCATCCGTATATCCATATTTTCTACATAAGATATCAAATTCAAACATGAATGAATCCGGATCTTCAGTAGACATTCCATAGAAGTTTGGCAACATAGAAGGTGGAATGTTTTTCATTTTTACTTCCTCTCCTAATATTGCACTGGTATCTATGATTGGGAAACCAAAGGTTGTTTCTTGGTCATGTCCATCTTCTTGTCTTTTTCTGTCATTCTCTGTCTTCCTATCTTCCTCTCTCTTCCTTCCCCATTCTCTTCGTTGTCTTTCATTTTCAGCTCTTTGTTCCTCATCAGTGAGATGGACAGATCCATGTCCTTCTGCCATTGTTTGATTTGTTTCAATTTCAGGTGGAGGTTCAAGTTTTGGAAAGATAGGTGGATCAATAGATGGAAAAACAGATTGCTTTCCTTTCTCTTTTGGTTTTTCGGAAGTGGAGAATTTTTGCTTTGTTTCCCAAGCAGACAATGTTTGCCTTTCAATCAAAGTTAATCTTTGCCCACTTCTTTGTTTTTCAATCAGCTCTTCAATGGGTGGATTACCAGTAACAGGTGTATGTGATGATCCTATTTCTATTCGAGGGGGGGGGTTTGATAAATCTACCGAAAGGATCTCTAACTCTAGGCATAAAGAATCATAATTAAGAAAATGAAATGTAACTAATGTTTTTGTTGATTTTGAATTTTATCTTTCTATAGATTATGCCGATATTTGCCTCCCCGGCAACGGCGCCAAAATCTTGAGCTAATTTATGTGACTAAATTAACGCAAGTATTAATATCAATCCGGGTTTGTGAAACTTAGAGGCAAATCCATTATTTATGAAGATCGAATATAACTATACTTTGAAAGATAAATGACAAAAGAAACTAAGGAAATATATATCAAAAACTCATAATTCAACAAGCTTAAAAGAGGAAATACTGAAAGAGTTCTTGACTCAAGAAACCTGCTCTCACCTCAATTATGACTTCAATGAATTAGAGACTATAATTAAAGACTCAAGATGCATAAATCATACATGAAAAAGAGCTCTTAACTTAAGAGACATTCAGAGTTTTCCATAATAATTTATTCATCTTAAAATATAAAGCTGAATAGAAACAAACTGTTGCATGTAAATAAAGGACTAAATCTAATGCATCATTTCAAAGAGAGAATGCTCAACTTGAGCACTTGCTTGCCAACTCAATTAGATGATGAGGAAACCATTAATAAATGAAACCAATAAACATGATGCTATCTGAAATAAAACCTTGAACAACCAAAGCTAACATCAACCAGAATTGCAATGAAATAGAACTAGTCTAAATTGGAAGTGTACTTAGCTTGGTGTGGGGGCCCTCCACCCTTGCCTTGCACACTTATGGAGATGATATCAGAAGCTTAGATCAGTAAACCATCCATGTATTGATCAGAAAAATAAAAGTAACATAAGTCTCCAACTTCAAGTCTTCACACCAAAAATATTACAGCATAACAATGTCAAATGTCAAGTGCGTTGAGCCATCAAAATGTGGCTCTTAAATAATGAGTCTATGAAACCAACTAATCTGAAATCTCTCTAACAAACATAGCTATCCTAATCCACCTATCCAGGTCGAATCCAACTCCCTCATCCCAAAATATATGACTAAAATCAGGGAATCCTAAAACAACCCTATTTAAATGGGATTTCTGGATGACTAGTCATGATTGACTAGCTCCAAAAAGGCATAAGAAAACTCGTTCTCCTGAAACCAAGCACAGGTAGCTTGATCCTAGTTCCCAAGCCTTCTATTCATGCATCCCACTCATGCTGAGGTGGCCTGCATCCATATCAGTCATGAAGTGATTACGGGAATTTCTTAAAACTGCCAAAATTGCACAAAAACTCAAACTTTAATAAAAACTTTAGAATTTGATAAATCAAAGTTAAATACTTGTTTAAACATCAAATATTCATTAAAGTGAGATGAATGAGATGAAAATGAGGGATAAATGGATAACTAGATATGTTTATTAAAGCAAAATGAGATCAAATCTGGAGCCCAACACGCGGTACACATTTTCTCAATGAAACGATCAGCGCAGTGACAGAAGAATTCCAGGTTTACCACCAGAAGAGCACGCCATATCATCCTCAGGCCAATGGAACAGTTGAGGCTTTCAATAAGATATTTGAGAATGCATTGACAAAGGTTTGAAACACACATTGGAATTATTGGGACATGCATGTACCTACGGTGTTATGAGCATATAGAACTTCTTGCAAAAAGCTCACAGGTCAGACACCTTTTAGGTTGGTCTATGGTGTAGAAGTTATGATGCCTATGGAATATATCGTGCCTAGTCTATGCATAGTGACTTTCATAGGAATGGCGGACCATGGAGCCTTAGAAGAGTGGCTCGCGTAGCTAGTGGAGCTCGAGGAAGATAGGTTTCTGGTTGTATCCCATTAGTAAGTTCAGAAGAAATGTGAAAAATCTTGGCATGATCGACACATCAAGCTGCGCACCTTCAAGGTAAACGACTTGGTTTTGTTATATGACAGTAAGTTCACCAAGTTCACAGGGAAGTTTCAAATGCATTGGCTAGGGCCATATGTCATCCAAGAAATTACATATGGTGGCGTAGTTCAACTCGCAAAGCTTAATGGAGAACCATTTCTAGGAAGGGTAAATGGTAGTCGATTGAAGCCATACATAGGGGAAGCATATTCTTATCGCTCCAAGTAGTTGCAAGGGAGCGCAGGACTATAAACTACATTGCCCGGTCTATAGAGCTACGCGATAGGTGGGCTACACAAAAAGGGGTGGAATCACAGTACCAGTAGAGGCACAAAGGGAGATGTGCTATAGGGGGAGAGACCACGCAACACAACCAGAAAATGACCATTACAATCACTGTTAATGATTTTACAATGAGGAGATGGTTAATAGGAAAAAGGGGTTGACATTTAAGGTTGTATTTAAGAGTGAAATATTTGGAAATCTATTGCCCAATCAGCATTTATGGACAGATTTTGGGGAGAATGGTCGAATTTGAATTCAAATTCACCTATAAATTACGCATGGTCGTCCAGCGAAAAGAACTTTGAACACTTAGAATTTTGTGTTGTGTTGTCTGTTGCACATGAACCGTGAGTTATTTGGGGATGTGATCGCAAAACCTGTGTTTGATAAATTTCCTGAGTCAAACAAAAATATCATTAATTAAATCATGTTAGGACCAGGCCCCATAGAAACTGCAAGCACTGGAGGAACTATCGCATCTGAGGGAGCTGCTCTAGAAGTTGTGAGCATGGAGGCTCCAACTGCTCTACCTATGACGCTGAGGTCACCTAGGTCGAAGCCTACACCAGTGAGAGAAGTCTCCAAACCCAAGAAAGACAAGCAGAAGAATCTAATGATGGTGTGCAAGTCAACGAGGAAGCATGCTACTACCCAAGCTCAAAAGAAATAAAAACAATCGGTGAAGGATAAGGGGAAAGTGGTGGATTTGGAGGCAAAAGAGGGCGTAGAGGATATAGACACTGAGGGGATGGATCCTATCTCCAAGTTTCTAGATTATATCCCTTTGCGCAAGGGAAAAGTGAAGATCAAGAAGGATCCAGACGCAGAGAAATTTATGATCCATACACCCCTATTACCGGAGAGCATCACATTTGAACATCCGTGCTTGGCGCGAGTTCCCCATTTAAAATTGGAGGACTGGGATTTGGAAGACCACGAGAAGTTCCCCCACTTTGCGATGGAGAACTATATGAAGTGGTTATTTTACAAGGAATCAGGTGTCACCACCTTGGAGCCTGTGGAGTGGATTCACAGAGTGAATTAGTCGGGGTTGTTGAACATGTTGTGGGTGCCCCACTACCACCACTCCAACATCAACCTCATTGTCATCAAGTAATTGCTGACCCTAGTGCATGACAGATGTTTATGGCTGAGCATGCCAATCCGAATCGCTGATACGCTGATCCATCAGATAACGTTATTACCACACTCAAGGTTGAATCTGGCCAAGGAGTTTGGTAGAAAGACAAGTGAGTGTGACCTCGCAGAGAAGATCAAGTAAAAATTCAAGCTAGTGAAGAATCCGCATGGGTACTCCATCATCTCTATCACTGACCCCGCAGTGAAAATAGTGACACAAATATTAGCCAAAAAAGTTATGAGAAAATGCCACACGGACGAGTTTCCAGTGTTAGTGATTTTGCTAGCTGCACAGTGCGCAGAAGGCGTGTAGTTCAATTGGTCGTGCTACCTCTGTAGCAAGTTCCTTGTGAACTGTCGCGAGGCGTAGGATGAGAGAAAAGCATTCCACTACGCGTGGTTGTTTCTCTCCATTGTGATCATAGCTTGGGAGCTATGCAGGACAATAAGTGTCCTCCCGCAGACAAGGGATTGCCAGACGCCACACAGTTTGCATCCCTGTGGGCCACAAAAGCTACCAAACGGGTCATGGAGACCAAAGTCTTCTAGTTTTTTACGGAGGCCAATCTGCGCATGGCCATCAACAAGAAGCTGCAATTCTCATCGGTTGTGTTTGAACAGTTATTAGAGTACATGAAGTTTAAAGCTGACTTCCAGCATCTATATATTAGGGTGAAAAAGGATCTGCAACAAAAATGGTTCGATTTTCCATACTTGGTCATGAATGACATCATTCAAGAAACTATCAAGCGGTTGCCGATAGACTGGCATTCTCCATTCGATCTGGCCGTAGGCACCAGCAAGTCCACGAAGAAGAAAAATAAGGAAGCAGTGAAGTAGGAAATTGAGTAGTTGGCCCAGAAGAGAAGGAAATAGGTTGAGGAGAAGGCACAGATAGAAAAGGAGCACACTGCAAAGCACCACGCCAACCAAGAAGAGCGTGAGTCCGAGCGAAGTGGTAAGGCCCCTTCACCCTAGATAGAGGAAGAGGAGTAGTCAAAGCATGGTGATGGCAATCAGGAGGAATAGAGCACTCCCTTCCAAATAAAAATATATAGGGATCAATAGAAGGAGGGGCCCTGAAAAAAATCGAAATCAAAAAATCCCTTGCTGGATCCAATCACTTTAACAGAAGGTGACCTTAACGAGATTAGAGATAAGGTGCATGATACCACAATGAAAATGTTCCAACAATTCGAACAACAACACTAGCAGGCACAAAGAACCATATAAAAGGATCTGCACAAGTTGCAGATTCAGAATAGTAGGATCCAAGTGAGCACAGGGCAGGTAAGTGCTTCACAAACAAGCTTGACATCGAGGACCAGTCAGGCAACATAGATGGTTAGGTCGCTTGATCTCCAGGCATTCACACTTCTAGAAGGATCCTTGAGCATGGAGGCAGTTGATGACAAGGTCATCGTAGGTTCTCTAAAGAACATCAGACTCAACCTATACACGCTCCACAATGAGTATCTCCACGTGTTGCAGGCAGGTGTGATAACAAAGTTCAGAGAACGGAAGTAGCGCACGCTCAACCTAATTAGTGAATATCACATGAACAATGAGAAAATGTTAACTGAAAAGATGGAGGCTCTGAAAGAAAAAGAAACAATCTAGGCACAAAGTGCTCAGATAGTGGTCGCGGCGACAGAAGCATGCAGGACCGTGCCAAAACTACATATCCCAAAGGAGGCACCGCTAGAGGTGAAGATCAGAAAGCTTGTTGCGGGCATGCACGATGCTAAGGCAATGGTGGCCAGAGTTCAGTTCATGTTGAACATGAAGATAACATAACTGAAATTGAAGTCACAACCTTTCACCCCACCAGAGGTTAGGGAACAATGCAAAGCCATTTTTAAGGATGGAGTCGCAATGGTGATGCCACAGTGGTGGATTGTACCGCAGTGGTGGACTGCACCGCGTTGTTCGAGTAGGCTATGGAAATAGTGACGGCCCTATAGGAAGATCCCACCCTACAGGTCTTAAATACAGAAGTCCATGAGCTCTAGCAGAAATATAATGAAGTGAGGGCGACGACGCACACCATAGCTACTATGCAACACCTCGCCAAGCTACAAGAGGCTAAGCAGTTTCTTACATAGTTGGAAGCAGTGTAGATGGAAGAGGAAGTCCTTGGGGATAGATTGGGGCCTTGGTTGGATGAGGCCTACATAGCCTCTGCCAATAGTTAGGAAAAAATGGTGAACTTGCTAAGGACACAACAAAATATTAAGCAAGATAGTGCATGACCAACCACAGAGTAGCTAGTAGAATAGATCAAAAAGGTAGCCAAGAAGAGCCCAATTGAAGTAGCAATTGCACAAGTAGAGCTGGGGGATCTTCGCATCATGATCTCCTTGCCAGCCAAGTGACTCGAGGGTGAGTCACGATCTTTGTGTTGGGGGCCTACTGGGATGGGATCCCTTAGGTCATGTTTTGGGGAAAAAGCCCAAGTTTTTTGTATAAAGATGTAAAGTCTCTAAAAATTGTGGTCACGGAGTGCGTAGGTAGTTAAAGAGTCATAAAGGGTTTTACCCTTCTTTATGTAAGTTAAGTCAATTTTTGAAGATATATGCATGGTTTGCGAACCATGGGATTGTATAAATAGTTGTGTTTTAGGGATGTATAAGGCAAGTAATGAAGTTTTGTCTATGGGAGAAATCTAGGAAGTTAGTGCAAGAGAGTAAAAAGGAAGCCTATGCAAGTGTGTGCACAGAGGCCAAAAGTAGAGTCCACAGTTGAGCGCGCGGACCCCTGCA
Organism: Pinus taeda; assembly: GCA_000404065.3. NCBI lineage: Eukaryota > Viridiplantae > Streptophyta > Pinopsida > Pinales > Pinaceae > Pinus > Pinus taeda. Next base: position 9,253 of record APFE030616682.1, on the reverse strand, counting down.
GCTAAGTGCGCAGGGAAGTCTTGAGTCTCAAAGCTAAACTAAATATTAATAAAGAAGATTATTACAAAAATTCTCATGCTTTACCTATTTACTTTGGTTATGTATGAATGCGCTTTATGTTGTAGTGAATAATGGTTGTATGAAATAATTATGTATTGATGTGCGACTTTATTTGATTTATATTGTCATATGAATGCATTTGTTGTTAGCTGTTTACGTGAAGATTATATCATTACATGTTAAAGTTATCGAACACTTAGCAAATCTGGGTAAATACCAGGTTAAGAATAATCTTTGAGGCGCGTAGGTAGCTTATTAGCCTATTCAAGGTCCTAAAAAGTTAGTTGTAGACCTTCGCGGAGGTCTAGAGGCTAATTAGAGGAAGTTACATCAATAAGCCATAAGGGCTTATCAATCTGCGCGAAGGCAGATTTAGGATATAAAACGACATCACGTTGATCTCTAGGTGCAGAAACTTGGTTCCAACATCCCCCCATACTGCTTTGGGTGAGACTTCAGTCCGCGCTCCACAAATTGATGTCGAAAGGGCCAGTAGTGTAGGGATTTGTTTGGCGCAACTAACTCTGAAGTTGGGTGGGGACCCACTAAGCCAACAACCTCCAAATGTTTCTTTAGAGTATATGAGGTGGAATATTTGGGTCATATTGTATCTCACAAAGGTGTTAATGCAGACCCTAATAAAATTAAATCCATTAAGGAATGGAAAATCCCCACAACAATAAAGCATCTTCGAGGATTTCTCAAGTTGACAGGGTATTATCACAATTTTGTTGAGAATTATGGGATAATAGTAGCCTATAACAAAATTACTGAGGAAAGATGCATTTTCTTGGACTCCATAAGCAATTAAGGCCTTTGAACATCTTAAAGAGGCAATGTGCCAAGCATTGGTCTTAGTTATGCCTAACTTCACATAAACCTCTATTGTGGAATGTGATGTCTCAAGAAATGAAATTGGTGTTGTTCTAATGCAAGAAGGAAGGCCCATTACTTTTGAAATGCATCCAATCAAAGGAAATTATTTACACAAACCTATTTATGAGAAGGAAATGTTGGCAATACTACATGCACTAAAGCAATGGAGACCTTACCTAATGGGAAGACACGTCAAGGTAAAAATAAATCATGATAGTCTTAAATAATTTTTGGAACAAATATTATCTTTAGAACAACAACAAAAATGGGTCATAAAGATGTTTGGTTATGACTTTGAAATCATCTACAAAAAGGGAAGAAAAATTTTGTTGCAGATGCACTCTCAAAAGAAAGGAGGAGGACGTGGAAGCATTGATTTGTGCCATTTATATTACCCAACCTGATTGGATAACTAAAACAACGAATTATTGGAAGAACGAGGAAGAGGCATTGAAACTCATTCAAAATTTCATCAAGATGTCAGTACTTATGATAAATTTAGCTGGAAAAATGATTCACTATGGTATAAACATATTTTATATATTTGTAAGAATCCCCAATTCAAGCAAAACATTTTTTTGTAATTTCACACCTCCCCCTTAGGAGGGCACACAAAATTTTTAAAAACTTACCACAGGGTTAATAAGGAATTTTTGTGGGATAGTCTTAAATTTGATATTCAGAAGCTTGTGGCAGAATGTTTGGTTTGCCAACAAAATAAGTTTGAGACAATTAAGACCCTAGTTTTTTACAACCTGTAGCCATTCCAAGTCAGCATTGGGAGGAGGTCCCAATGGATTTTATCACTAGTTTACCCAAGTCTGAAGGAAAGAGTTTCATCATGGTGGTAGTTTATAGATTTACCAAGTATGCACACTTTTGTGCATTATCTCATCCTTTTAAAGCCAGTACAATTGCTACTAAATTTATGGAAACAACTCAAAATATGTATGGAAATCCAAAGATTATTGTAAGTGACAGAGATCCCATTTTCATTGGAAATTTTTGGATGAAATTATTTTCTTGTCTTGGTACTCAATTAGCTCATAGCTCATCTTATCATCCTCAATCTGATGAGCAAATTGGGACAGTGAACAAATGTTTGGAAGGATAACTTCGTTTTTCTATATCTGATAAACAATCACAATGTGTTAAGTGGTTACCTTTAGTTGAATGGTGGTATAAAACTTCCTTCCATACTACAACATAAATGACCCCATTTATGGCACTTTATGGATATCATCCACCATCCACCACATCATATTTAAGAGAAAATTCTAAGGTTCAAGCAGTGGAATATCACATTGAGCATCAACAACAGGTTCACAACTCTTAAAGGATAACATCATCCTGGCGCAGAATCGAATGAAACAATAGGAAAATAAATATCACAATGAAAGAAGTTTTTATGTGGGCAAATAACTATTTTTATGGCTACAACCATACAAACAAATGTCTCTTAAGCAAGCTAAGAAGGATAATAAATTATCACCTAAGTACTATCGTCCTTACAAGGTGTTGCAAAAGATTGGTACTATGGCATACAAATTGGAGTTGCTTGCATATTCCTGAGTGCACCAAGTTTTCCATGTTTCATGCTTAAAGAAGGTTATTGGTGACAAGCTCCCAGTGCAAACAATGTCACTAGAACTTGACGAAGGAAGAAAAATCATATTTGAGCCTAAAGCAGTCACAGAAACAAGAACTTGACAGCTACGAAATCAATTAATTTCAAAGTATCTCATTAAGTGGAAGAACTTACCTATTGAAGACTCCACATGGGAGGATGAGAATTTTATACAGAAGCACTGGAACTACTCAAGCATTGAGGAAAACACTTTTTTGGAGGAGAGGGGCATGTTAGGTCCCTATAATACTAATTCCCCTTATTGTTATTTTTAGTGTAGCCCCCTAGTGTTATTGTTATGCCTACGTATCCCCCATGTTGTTATTGTTATGCCCCATAGAAGTCCACTATTGTTATTGTTATACCCTTAAATTATTATTGTTATGTACATTCTAATTATATTGTGACCCATTAGACTCTTATGTATACCAAGGAGGTCTTATCATTTGTATCATCCAAGAATTGTTCATTTATGTAATGTAAAGGAGGTTTCCCCCTCAAAGATGATAATTTTTAAGTTGTTGATCTATCTTTTCTGTGATCTAGTTGCATATCAAACTCATTAAATGTTAATCCCTTTGTATACCATGTGTCTTGAAAGTTTTCTCGGATTCGCCACACGTGCCTTCAATGAATAACTGCCACAAGTCATCACTTTATTGGGTTGGTGAGACTGGTTAAGTTTCAGGAAAATCTTGACATTATCCACCATTCACTTTCTCATTTGTTTCCTAGAGTCATTTGATCGGAGAAAACATGCTCAAACTTTAATGAAGTTATTGAAGTTCGTGCATGTTGGGCCACCATCTACCTTATATTTTCCTAAAGATTCTTATTGTTAAAAAAATTAATGTTGGTTTTTCTTCCTTATAGTTTGGGACCTCAATTCATGTTGGTTTTCAAATGGCTATAACTTCTCATCCAAGAGAGTTTTTCAGAGCAAGATATACCAGTGGCCTACCATATTAAAGCCCATGGATTACATGTAATAAAGTCTTTAAAAGGCATTGGAATTCTCTAATATAACATTCCTATGTTGAGTGGAGGGCTCAATTGACTGGGCCAAGAGGTTGGTTAACTTGACTACTTTTACATCAAGGCATGATTGTTTTTAAACTACGAGATAATAATATATTTATTATTGGATGTTTTCTTTTTCAATTAAAGTTTGACATTGTAAATAATGATATACATGATTTATGAGTATTATTGTTATGCATAACTTTTCTCACTATTTTTATCTATAACATCGAGCCATTTTAAAACACCATAAAATCAACCATGCATCTCATAAAAAAATCTAATAACATTAGCATGAACTAAAGACATGCTTAATTCGTAGTGTAATGTCTTAATATCTATGTCTTTAGAATACAATAATTGACCATCATAAAAATTGACTTTAGCTCAATTGGAAACATCGTATAAGAAGGAAGCATACACTCTTTACCTCCAGACACTAGGTAACATGAAAAATGATAAACTCTACACAAGTTCTTAGAGAAATAACTTTTTATCTTTTTAGTGATATATGAAAGAGACACGAAGCATATTTAACACATTTAGATGTAATTATTTAATAATTTAACATTCTCTATGTTATTGTATTTGAAATAAATTATTGTTTTATGCGATTGCAATAAGAAAGGAAAGTTATAAGAGGATTTAATAGAATATTATTATATATTTTTTTTCATTTTAGGGGTAGTTTTGTATATTTGATGGTAAAATTTTGAGAGTTTGATTTTTTATAATTGTGTATCTCAGAGATTATGAAGAATTTAAATTAAATTTATTTTTTCTTTTTTTTACAAGATTTTTAATGTGTCAATATCAAGTTTCTAAAAAGTGTTCATTGTAGATTTTAACCCCGTACAAAAATTACCTACATATGAATTCTAAAACACAGAAAATAAACAATGTGAGAGCATAACACATATATACAAAGATTCTCCCTTGGATCCCAAAAACAGGACAACCAGCTTGATTTTTCATTATGTTCCTTTCAATTTTACAATACATATTTATACATGCCGAAGCATCCAATACCATGGACCGAATACCATCGCGTCCAAAACCATGTGCAAAAAATCATGCACAAAAAGATAGGTAGGTCCGCCCAACCTAATATAGGGTCCAAAAACAAAATTTTCTAGGACGGTGCCCTGGACCCCATAGAGTGGGGTTACCTACATGCTTCAAACCCCCTATGATCACCCCCCCGGCTACGCGATCGGCGCAACGAAGGGGGGGCTTCGCCTCCTTCTAACCCCCTAGTTAACTACGTCGCCTAGTCGTGAAAATAATATAACACAACACAACATTCTCCCACTTGTTGTTTTCTTTCCACAAGGGCCATAGGAGAGCTTAGTCATTTATCTAGCCCTGCAACGCCCATTGTTTCTCTACACCAAGAGAACTTCTCAGAGCTCACATATTTTGTCAATGCATCTACAGTATTCTTCAAAGTGTCCACCTTTGCCATCAACACCTTTTTTTCTTCTATCATATCCCTCACAAAGTGATATTGAACATCAATGTGCTTTATCTTTGAATGATATGCAGGGTGCTTAGCCAAGAAAATTGCACTTTGGTTGTCACAGTCTATCCTTATAGCTCCATGTACTAACCCCATACTTGAACACAATGTCTGCAACCAAACTGCTTCCTTGCTTGCATGAGTGGCTGACATGTATTCTGCCTTTGTAGTTGATAGTGCCACTACATATTGTTTCTTACTCATCCAACTGATTACACCCTCCAAATAGGTTAAACACATACCCACTTGTAGATCTTCTTTGATCCAGATCTCCAGCCCAATTTGCATCAACAAAGCCACGAATATCCAACACTCTGTCTAATCCTATTCTTCCTTGGTAGCACAAATCGTAATCACTAGTGCCGCGAAAATACCTAAAAACTCACTTCACTGTTGTGTTATACGGGAATAGTGTCCACTCGGATGTTGTTATTCCCACTGAGATGGGTGGCTATCTTAGAAACAAACAATCGAAGTCTATTATTGTTTCCTTTTATGAAAAGAGACGAGAGGAGAACCAAGAGGGCCAACCTGAGTCTTGCGCTTGATTTCCTCTCCTTCTTGATAGAGTTTCACTGCATCTTCTTTGTCTGCCCAGCTTCAAAAGAACCTGTGGAATCACAGCAAAATACTACTATGCAAGAAACAAGGATCTAAATTCATAAATAATACAGGATCAAATGTGTATTAACCATATACATGCATATATAAACAAGTACACAAGAATATGGAAGGAAATAAGAACAACTTTATTCATATGAAAAGTAGCAAGAGGATTACAACCATGTTCTCTGACCCAACATCATCCTCTAGCTAAGAAGCCCTTCTTCACCTCAAGCAAAGCTAGATCACCCAACACTGTGAATGTACACCAGAAAACCAACAGCACTTCTCTATAAGTTACAAAATTCCAACCTCCGGATCTCTGTGATGAGGGATCCATATATAGATGATTACAGAGAGGTGAGTCATCTTTTGGGATCTTGGTTAGTGTCCTCTCTCTGATAGTTCCTGCTTCCACTTGGAGAATGATGGTCTCTTACTCATCCCTGGTCGAAAATGGAGTGGCAAGTGTCAGAGGGGAAGCTTCTGGAAGATTCCATGATCTTCCACCTCGCATTTTGTCCCTGCCATTTGTCATTTCCCGACCATCACACCCTACAGAGGAGAAAATTAGTATGTATCGCACCATGTACATTAGGAAGGTGATATGCATTGCACCCTCTGCATTGAGCTTTCAGTATGGTCCAGTTTTGACCATTTATGAGCAGTTTTCAGTGGAGAACTTCTGGGAGATGATGTAATCAGTTGACCTTGTTCCTTTAGGTAGTGAAGTAACACTTTTATGGACTTAGGAGCCCTCAGTTTATGGACATTTATGATTGGGGTTGAAGTGCCCAAAAATGTCTATAATAGTTGCCCCCTAAAGCATGAAGTCGTTAATTTTTTTGATGTCAGGTGAAATGCTTTACTATGAGGATCTGAAGTTTTTCCGAACTGGGAGGCAACCTGTAATAAGATACAATACAATACATTATTTTGACAACATTTTTCATGATCTAGCTAAGGCGGACATTCCCATGCTCAGATTTATAAATTCATTTTCATGTACATAGGACAGACGATCGTCTGTGTGACAGACTGATGATATGGACACATCATCCTTTGATTTGGATGATCATCTGTTCGGCAATGATGTACACTGGATGTTTTTATATTCCTGAATATATCGTAGCCCAGATGAATGAAACTAGATCCGGTGTCTTCAAAACTCATTCAATATTTACTCGGAGTACAAGTCGATCCATGTGAAAAATGTTCTGGAGTCGAACATGGAAAGACATCGCCTGATTACCAGCCAATGATGT
>APFE030616677.1:399314-415698 GCA_000404065.3 Pinus taeda | reverse complement strand
ATTTTGTGTGTGAGGGGGAGAGATGTTATGTTAGGGTAATTTTATATATCATTAGTGTAGCTTTAGCTTGTCTGGTAATAACTAAATATTATAGGGATTTTAAAAGTAAATTTATATAGATTGATTTTTTTTTTCTTTTGAAAGTTAAATTATTATACATTATTTATAATTTTATAAAGTACGATGAAATTTTAAAAGGTCAATAAAAAACAAAATTTATTTATATTTTTAAAATTAATAGTTGTACTTCAAGGGGGTGTGAAAAATAAGGGGAAGCCTATCACCCAGTTATCTCTCTCATCATTAAAGAGCAGAGATGGCATGGCCATTTTCCCATGCATTTGCACATTCCACAAGCCTTGATTTCCAAGTAAGATGGGATCCTCTACATTCTCAATGCTTTCTCACATGGCCCGTTATCAATACATGCCTTTATTCTATGCTCGCGCCCACTGCAAGCTACGGGTGGGATATTTCCCCTGTAAAACCTACTTCCTTGGTGAATTAAAAGAATTAAGGCCCAAGTCCCCTTGGCCTAAACATCCATAGTTTGCATTCTCTAATAAGGAAAGGAGCATGAAGTACTAGTGTAGTCTCAGGGGAGGACACATTGAGAATGAGAGCAACCTAGTGGTGAGGAGGATTGTAGTTGTAGACAAACAAAGTTTGGATTTCCATCGGTAACTCAATAAATTGTTTATGTCCAACACCTCCAACTTTTATATTTTGGTTACTTATGCATGGTGGATTTAAGTATCTTGTAAGTAGGGTGACCATATGGAAATTAGCTTTCCCAGTGTAATTTGTCTTGTTTTGGCTCCTTTCCACTCACAACAGCCCCCCTCGTATTACTTTCATTTTTATTTTTTTAGTGGACCACTTCTTCTGGTCAATCTGGGTGTTGCTCCCCATTCTTCACATTGCCTTGTTCTCGTTAAATTCTTCTTCGCTCATGGGCCCTCACCACTCCTTATATTTCTTCATATTTAGTGCCTATATTTATTTGGATTCCAACCCAAGTCAAAGAATGTAATATCATCATGGATTTGGTGGTCATGGCTCTTCTGGTGTACATTGAGCCTAGGCTCAATCCCAATCCACTGCAACAATTTTCTACTTTGTCACTCCACCCAAAATTAAACAACTAGAAGCCCAAACCACCTACAACCATCAAGCTTATTCAAACTTTGAATTTTAAAGTGAAGTACTTAATTAGGTTCCTAAACCTGGTCATACTAGGGAACGATGAAGTCAATACATTAACTTCGTCATCCTTCACTATAAAATGAAGTCACTTATGGGTCGATAGAAAAATATTGGATCGCAACAAGATAATTTCTTGCTTCAATGAAATACAAAGGGGATAGCACCACCAATGCTCTTACTTGGTTAACATTAATTCCCACCTGACACATCAAGGGAAAACATTATTGTAGACAACAACCTCTAGCATTCTCAAGTGTGCAAGATTCAGTCGCAGTAACATCCTCAAATAAATTATTCGCACCCAAGTCTTTCATTTTATGTTTTGGTTTGAGAAACCTTTTTTCGTAGGCATATGGATTGACAAATACACCTAGTAGATTATATATAACGATTTTGACAATGTACCTATAAATATGCCTAAACGTAGGATAGCTCAAACTAAAACTATAATTTTGAGTATTTTGATGGAGAGGAACCTAGTACGTAACCTCCACTATTGCTAGTTTGGTTTCTCTTGCAGCACACCACAACATTGAGTAGGCAATTTAATGAGCCTTGTACGCCAATTTTTATGACATAATAAACTAAATTAATTTTAAAAAGAAAAAATAAGTTATAATAGTTATGTATTATAAAAAAGATCTATGAGATGTGGGATTTATCAAAATCATGTTAGGTTTATTTATTTTTTTTAAATATTTTTATACTTGATTTTATTTTAAAAAAATTTATAAAATGTGAATTTAAAATTTCATAGACACTAAATTTTATATGAACAATTATATATATATATGAATTTGTTGACGGTGATGGAAATTCGTCAACCAAGGGAGTCTCCCTGATCTAAAGTCCTAATTAGACCTCACATTGTTTGTAGTAGGAGCCTCTTGTGGGGTATCGGTCCAACTGCCATATATTCTTACATATTTTCGTCGGCTCTAATTGCCAACAAGAGAGAGGAGTGAAAGTTTGCCTTCGAAAAGCAAGGGGAGTGTGTCTGGTGAGTGTTTAGTTGTATGTGTGACAAAGTTTTTCTACTACAGAGGGGGGAGAGAAGTGAGCATCTAAGAGAGAGGTAACAGTACCACCCTAGTAGAGACACACAAAAATAGGAAGAATCCATTCAACATCCATTGGAATAGTCCACAAAGATGCAACAGCCATTGCAACCATTACAGCTAGAAATATTTGTCTATTATCCAAAGGAATAGTCCACGAGGATGCAACAACGATAATTACCATTACAGCACATTCTCAATATGATAAGCACTAAAATAACTAAAATAGTTCAACTACTTTAGCACATATGAAAGCAAACATGAATTACAAACATTCACAGAATAGTCTTACAAATATTCATAATCCATGCACGAACAACATGTTGGGCATAAGACTTATGATATTAAGTAAATGTTTCAAGACACGTGTATACAATTAACACAACTAGCTCCAATAGTGGTGCATTGGAGCCACTCCTTGCTCCCCAAAAGAAATAGTTTCCCTCTCTAATGCCTTGCAGGAGGAGCCAAGGTGAAAAGTAATTTTATCATACAATGAGGGTGTATATATAACTAAGAGGTGATGCTTCACCTTCCTTGTGAACCTTTGACTACCTTATGACTGTTTCACTTCCTATCACTTTTTGACTTTACATGACTCTTCATATTATTAATGTGTCCTTTAGACTTCCAATTTACAATATGTTTTTCATTATAAAATTACATAACCCATAAATGATGTGGCACATGATGACTCGTGACAGGACATGACAGGACACTAATGACATGGACTGCATGATGATGTGGCAATGCCAAGCTATCATTCTTGCTACTTCTTTCTTTATGTCTTCAATAAGAGAGGTTCTCAATGCTTCATGTTCATGAGAGATATGTTGTGTTCTTCATATCTACCCTCCAAAGGGTTGTAAATTAGATGGAGTATTCATGCGATCTTGATCTTTGGTCTTCTGTTGTAGCTCAGTGTTCCTTCATCTTCTTGTTTGATCATCTTATATCTTCAGCTTCATATGTGTCTTCTAGCATGTCCTCCTTCTCCATATCCTTCTTCATCATCTTGCCATAGAGATATAGAGTTATTGCATCTGTAATCCACTCATGACAAGATGACATCATTCTGATGAAGCCCTAGTTTAATATGTTGCATGATAATCCACTAACTGAGCTGGAACCGAGTGGCAAGCTAAGGGAAAGGCTTAGTGACTATGCAATTACACATCTCAGGAAGTCAAGGCGTAGGGTTGAGCCTTGAGACTACATAATGTATATTTCAAGCTTGGACTGAGAAAAAATATTATGCAATTGGGGAGCCAGGTTAAGGGCTTGAACACTGATTTTTCCCATTGTGCAGTTCTAGAAGACTGAGGAGCCTAGGTGATTGTGAAATTGCATAGTTAAAGAGCTGAGGGCTAAGACTTGAGCCTTGATACTACGTAATGCGCAGTTCAGGTTGGATTATGCAAGAAGATTGCATATTTTTGAGGCTCCGTGAGTCAGGCTGCAAGGTTTTAAATTGTTTTTGTCAACTCTGAAGTTCTGGGAGACAAAGAAGACTTGGTGCTTGCGCAGTTGAGAAGTTCAGGAGCTCAAGGTTTGGGCTTGATCTTAGATATTGCGCAATGCATAGTTGGGGCCAGGCTAGAGGGATGAATTATGCCATTTTAGAGGCCAAGGCTCAGGCTTAAGCACTGAAACTACACAATGTGCAATTGTGGAAGGCAAGAAATGTGCATTTCACAATGTCAAGAGGTAGGGTTGCATCTTGAGGGTTGGGGATATGCAATTCACAGTTCAGGAAGGCCAGATGAGGCTAAGTTGCTAGGAATTTTCTGAAATTTGGCTAAGTGTGGGTTCAGTGAAACTGATGTGAATAGTGATAGGACTTGACTGTGAGCACACACTTAGAGTGCTCAATGACACAACATAGATCATACAGAACACATTAAAAACATACTTCCCTCATTACAACAACATTTATGATAACTTATGAAAAGTGTGACACTAAAGATACACTTTGTGACAACCGTGATGACACTTGTGCGACGGTGCTTAAAACTTTGGAAATGAGTGCAAAAGAGGTTTACATGGTAAGATCAACTCATTTACACAAGGAAAACCTATTGAAACCACCAAAAAAAACTTATGTACATTGTGTTACACTAAACATGCTAGAAGACAACAAGTGCTAAAGTGTGAACGACACTTACGATATCCAGACAACAGCAAAGATAACATGAAAATGACACTAATTAGAGTGAAAACAAGAAAAATTGACAACCGAAAACATGAAAACGACACTCGCGAAAATAAAGGTGCGTGAAAGCCATAATTTTCAAAACTCACTGAAATAGAAGTACACACAGATCTAGAAGTGAGAAACTATTAGTGTGCCCTGACTATCGACATGGATTGGACATCGCACAGGCACAATCTTGATGGACCATGTTATGCTTGTTCAAGCTTGTGTAAAGGAATGCGCTCATGAACTTGTTATGGACTGAGCATGTGTGAGAAAGTGACTTCGACACTTCTAATTTGAGAAGGGAGCTCAAAATAATTAGATGATCAAAAAATGACTATGGAACAATCGATCACAAGATCCACAGTAGGCTCCAAAATTCGAGTGTAGGAAAAATTTTGGAGGGTGTTTGCCGCAACGACAAGACACACTAGTATAACTCTTGCTTCTCTTCCTTGGTCAATTATTTCATGAAGGGTCTAGTTCTTCATGAATTATTGATTCATCATTGAGATTACCATGGCTTTCCCACTTACCATGTGCATAAACATAGTCTCCTTCACTCCTTTATTCATTTAAACACAAACATAACATCAGCGATCACATAATACTTTGAGATAGGATAGGGTAATGAAGTTCAGAAGCTTTATATTTTCATAGTATAATGTTTCATCTCTAGTATTTCTCCACTTTCAATAAGCCTAGACAGTACCCCGATGGAGTCACTTCAGGGACACAAACATTGCTTCGCTGCCAGCAGGCCTGGGCAGTACCCCAATGGAGTTGCTTGCTTCACCTCTCTGCGTAGAAAGTGTTTCTCTTCTTTGACCTTTATTTATTTATTTTATATAGTACTATGCATCAGCACTTATTTATTTCATGGGCAGAAGAAGGATACCTACTTATTGAGACCAGGAGAGGCTTTCCCTTTAGAGAATCATATATAAGACCTGTGATATTGGTTTTCTCATTTAGATTTTCCCCTTGTCCTTCTCTACTTGATTGGATCAACCTAAAAACACTAAATATAAAAAATTGAGCAAAGGCATGAGGTTTCCAAAATAGACATGGAGATCACGGTTCAACACAAGCCTTTCTTAATGCAAGGATCGTATTTTCGGTCAGAACATCATTGACCAAAATATGTAACCAAGAAAAGGAAGAAGGACAGAGAGTTAGCCTAATGTTGCAGTGTCACAGTTCTTTTCTATTTTTCCATGTTCCCTTCTAAACCAACAAAGAATATTCATGCAAGGTCTCACAAAATGAAAGGAAAGAAGACACACAACAAGGAAACAAAACCAGAAGACAAGATAGAAAGTGGCTAAATGAAAACATGATGTGAAACCAAAACCAGAAAACACAAAACAAACTACAGGAAATGAATGAAGGATGAATGCGCAGGTAAACTAATATGCAACTAGACCTACTCCTAACCTAATCATCTAGAAGTTCGACATCACGTATAATGAAATTTCCAATGAAGTCACTATAACTCTTCTAACCTGCATTCACAAAGGTATAAGCAATTAAAATTGATATAAAGCAATGTGAAATGGAACAAATAAGAGCTTGAATAACTTGCACAAAAATGCAAAGGTCTTTCTTGTCAGTAGAAAGATAGGCCATAGCCACTACTTCTAACTAGTTCATATTCTTTATTTTTTATGAAAACCATCATTCAACAAACCTTGGAAGCTTCTTTCAAATGTGTCTTCAACTACACCGAACTCCTTAGCAAGCAAGCAGAAATATCAAAAAATTATTATTTGCGACAAAGCATACCAAGTAACATTGCTCCAACCATTCAACGACTGAATCATAAAATTCATGATAATCCTCTTGAAAACCCTGAAATATTTGAAAAGATGATTTTTTAATTAGAGTCATGGGATTACGATGACAATCTTGCAAGGGAAAATAAATTTGATATATTCAACAGACATGTCAAGACAGTGAGGATTTGACATAACCATCAGTGAGTGCGGAAGTGCCCAAACTGCTTGACAATTACCCAGGTAGTGAGATGTTAAACCATAAAGATAAAAGGGTGTGAAAAAACTATCATTGGATGTGCTGATGGGAAAATAGTAAGTTGAACGACAAACATCAGAGACAAAATCATGATCAGATGGGCTGATTAAAGCATGAGATTCCCAGTTTGTAATTACCAAAGATAAATCAAATTAAACATTTTTGCGAATGATTAGCATAATAGAATCATCTTCCTCGCATGATAAATGTAACAAACCATTTTCTTGTAACTGGTTACACACTACAATAGCATTGTAATCATCAAAAGAAGTAAAAAGGAGTGCTAGTATAGTAAACACATGAAACCAGTCATGGTAAAATGAGTGAAGAATAATTTGTTTGGTCAAATAATCCATGCATTCATTAACATTCAAGACGATTTCAGGTGCGATGAAGGAAAATATTAGCATCATAATATTCAAAAGAAGTATCGGGAGCTTATTGTTTTCAAAAGAGTGTGGCTAGTATGACTCTTTTGGCCAAAGATAATCTCTAGAATAATCAACTTTGCAATTCCATGATTCTATGAGAGATACATATTCCAAATCCGATTTGGATATAGGATATTTGCATGAATATGAATCATGTTGAATCCGATCAGAAATCGAGTCTTGAAATTTTGAAAGATCATATCCGCGATGCCAAAGATATTTTAAGAAAGAATTTACATCGAGTGAAACCATGCATAAAGAAGAGTTTTATGAAGAAATAGCCCTGACTCAATTTTGGGGGTCTTACCAAAGTTGTGAGATCCTCACATAACCATCAACGGAAGTTGAAGTGCCTCAAATATCAAGCAATTCCCAGAACTTTCAAGGATTGAAAAATCGCATTTCAAAGATTGAACCAGATCATGCGTGGTGTAAGGATAGTTGCTTTCATTTATTTCGATGAGATCATTATTAACTGGATGAAAGCCATCTATGTCATTGATTTGATCATATTTTACAACTTCGACAACTATATTACTCAAGCAGAAAGATTCTTCTGATCGCAAATCTAGAAATGGAGAAATTTCATGAGCAAGCTGATTTGAATAGTTGTATTCATGCAAAACAAGAGATGGAATGGGATGGAAATGATACTCAATGATCTAATTATTTTCTCTTTCATCATGGACAACCTCACTACCTTGTGTCAATTGAGAAGTGAGCTCATGCGATGAAGAACTTGAAGAGCACGGAGTATCTTCATCACATGTAGATGCATCATAAACATGAGAGCAAAAGGGACAATGGGACAAGGAGTAATTTTCAATAAGAGCATTTTCTTCGACTGAAACAAGTCCCAGATCTAAATCTTACAAATTAAAATTTTCATGAGAAACCGAAAAATCGACTGGTGCACTTGGGAATTTATCATCGCATACATCAACAAAATCATCATCATCAAAATGATTGTTTCCCAATACAACATATCTAAACAAACTGATTTCATTTGATTCATCAGCGAGATTAACAGATTCAATATCAGTCAAGAACGAGGAGACATCATCTTCACATGGAATATTTTGAAAAAGAGAAGAAGATTGAAAGAATATTCACCTTCCTACTCCTCTACATTTGTAATGTTACTATCTTGAACCCGATCACAATTTCAACCAACAACTTGAAAATTAGGAGAGTGTGGAAAACTAGTTGATGGATCAGATTGATCAAGCAAATCACGGTACAAAGAGTCACACATGTAGATGATAGATGATGACAGGAATATGAATCAGATTCAAGGCTAGAGTTATGAGTGTTAATACCATCTTGAGGAATAGAACAATTGGTTTTCACTATAGGCTTCATGAGCCATTCCAAGATTTCCTCTATTGGATTTGAATCATGAAAAGTGGAAGGAGGATGAGAAGATGGATTAGGAATTTGATGTGCATATTTCTCAACTTTACAATCATCGCAAGGAGGCACCCGCATCAGAACTAAAAAGGCAGGAGGACAAGGAACAAAAGGAATAGCAGGTTCCTCCTCTAAAATTAAGGGTGTCTCTTGGTTTATAAGAGTTGGGGACAAAGAAACATCAGGTGGTCTGGATTCATTGTGCAAAGAGATATGAACCAAACGTTGAAACTTTTGTTTCAAGAAATCTCGATCCATATCTTCTTCAGGAAATTCATAAAAAAGGTGAAGGAATCGATTAGAGAAATCCTCAACTGATTCATCAGGACCATTATAAGTTGATGGATTCTTTTATAAACATCTCAATAATCATAACTATAAAATGCTAAATGAAGCTCCTCGACGAGATAGTTAAGAGAATGAATGGAAGCAAGTGGTAGAGTTTGACACCATCGGCTAACTCGACCTTCAAGGGTGAGGCAGAAAAAAATACAAGCCACAGCTTCACAATCAATTTCATAATATTCACAGAACTTAAGAAAAATATATGCATGCTTGGCAAAGGACATATCACCCTCACCATCAAACTTGAGTTGAGACAAGTCATGGAGAGACTCATCAGGGATTGAAAGTTCACCAAGGGAGGGGTAACAAAAACACCCCAGGAGTATGATTTGAGGATGAGCCATTTACGATAAGAGATTCAAAACAGGCTCAAAGGGCTCAACTTGTCATTTGGCCCTCCTTCATCACCATTTTGTTGACAATGCTGGAAATCCATCAACCAAGGGGGTCTCCCTGATTTGATGTCCCAATTAGACCTCACACCATTTGGAATAGGAGCCCCATCTGGGGTATCGGTCTGCTTGCCATATATTCTTACATATTTGTCTTGGATCTAACTGTCAGCAAGAGATAGGAGTGAAAATGTGCCTTTGAAAAGCAAGGGGTTTTTCCTAGTGAGTGTTCGGTCATATGTGTTTCAAAGTTATTCTACTGCAGAGGGGGAAGAGAAGTGAGCCTCTAATAGAGAGGTAATAATAACACCCTAGTAGAGACACACATAAACAGGAAGAATACATTCAACATCCAGCAGAATAGTCCACAAAGATGCAATGGTCATTGCAACCATTACAACAAGAAATATCTATCTAATATCTAGCAGAATAGTCCATGAGGATGCGACAACGATAATTACCATTACAGCACATTCTCAATATGATAAGAACGAAAATAACCGAAATAGTTCAACTACTTTAACACAAATGAAAACAAACATGAATTATGAACATTTACATAATAGTCTTACAAATATTCATAATCCATGCATGAATAATGTGCTAGCCATAAGGCTTCTAATATTAAGTCAAAGTTCCAATACACATGTATACAATGTACACCACTAGCTCCAATAGTGGTGCGTTGGAGCCACTCCTTGCTCTCCAAAACAACTAGTCTTCCTCTCTAAGTCCTTGCGGGAGGATCCAAGGTGAAAAGTCCTTTGCTCATAAAATGAGGGTGTATATATAACCAAGAGGTGATGCTTCACCTTCCTTGTGACTCTTTGACTACCCTATGATTGTTTAACTTCCTATGACTTTCCAACTTTACATGACTCTTCATATTCTGAATGTGCCCTTTGGACTTCCACTTTACAATACATTTTCCAATATAGAATTACATAATCCATAAATGATGTGGCACATGATGACTCATGACAGGACATGTCAGGACATTGATGACATGGACTGCATGATGATGTGGCAGTGCCAAGTTGTCCTTCTTGCTACTTCTTTCTTTTTGTCTTCAATAAGAGATGTGTCCAATTCTTCATCT
Source organism: Pinus taeda (assembly GCA_000404065.3). NCBI lineage: Eukaryota > Viridiplantae > Streptophyta > Pinopsida > Pinales > Pinaceae > Pinus > Pinus taeda. The sequence continues at coordinate 405,526 of APFE030616677.1, read as the reverse complement.
TCATGAGAGATATTATTTGTTATTCATATCTACCCGCCAAAGGGTTGTAAATCAGATGGAGTCTTCATGCGGCCCTGATATTTGGTCTTCTATTGTAGCCTAGTGTTCCTTCATCTTCTTGTTTGATGATATTCTTATCTCTTCAGCTCCATATGTGTCTTCCAATATTTCCTCCTTCTCCATTCCCTTATTCATCATCTTTCCATAGCATGATAGTGTTCCTACATCTGTAATCCACTCATGACAAGATGACATTAGTCCAATAAACCCCTAGTCTAATATGTTGCATGATAATCCACTGACTGAGCCAGACTCGGGTGGCAAACTGAGGGAGAGGCTCAGTGACTGTGCAATTGCATAACTCAAGAAATCAAGGTTTGTGCTTGAGCCTTGAAACTTCGTAATGCACAGTTCAGGCTTGGACTAAGAAAAAATATTATGTAGTTGGGGAGCTCAAGGAGCTAGGCTGAGGGTTTGAACACTTATTTTTCCCATTGTGCAGTTTTGGAAGAATGAGGAGCCTAGATGATTGCACAATTGTGCAGTTCAGGAGCTCGGGTCTGAGGCTTGAGCTTGAGACTGCGCAATGTGCAGTTCAGGTTGGACTATGTAGGAAGATTGCGCAGTTTTGAGGCTCAGTGAGTCAGGATGCAAGGTTTTTCACTGTTTTTGTCAACTGCATAGTTCTGGGAGACAAAGAAGACTTGGTGATTGCGCAGTTGCATAGTTCAAGAGCTTAGAGATTGCGCAATGTATACTTGGGGCCAGGCTAGAGGGGTAAATTACGCAATTTTGGAGGCCAAGGCTTGGGCTTGAGCACTGAAACTGCACAGTGCGTAATCCTAGAACGCAAGAAAATTGCATTGCATAGTGTCAAGAGGTAGGGTTACAGTTTGAGGGCTGGGGCTACACAATGCGTAATTCAAGAAGGTCAGATGAGGCTAAGTTGTTGGGAATTTTTCAAAATTTGGTTAAGTGTGGGATCAATGAAACTAATGTGAATAGTGATAGGACTTAACCGTGATCACACACTTAGAGTGCTCGGTGACACAACATAGATCATTCTAAACACATTAACAACATACTTCCCTCAGTTCGACAACCTTTATGAAAACTTATGACAAGTGTGACACTAAAGATACACTTTGGAACGACCATAACGACACTTGTGCGACAATTCTTAAAACTTTGGAAATGAGTGTGACAGAGGTTTACATGGTAAGATCGCCTCATTTGCACAAGTAGAACCTCTTGAAACCACCAAAACAAGCTTATGTGCATTGTTCGAAACTTAACATGCCAGAAGACAACAAGTGCTAAAGTGCGAAGAAAACATGTGATATTCAAACAATAATGAAAGAAACACATGCCAGAGTGAAGATAACATGAAAACAACACTAATTAGAGTGAAAGCAAGAAAAAGCAACAACCAAAAACATGAAAACGACACTCACGAAAACAAAGGTGTGCAAAAGCAATAGTTTGAAAAATTCACCAAATAGAAGCACAGACACAGCTAGAAGTGAGAAACTATTAGTGCACCCTGACTGTCGACGTGGATTGGACATCGCACAGGCACAGTGTTGATGGACTATGCTATGCTTGTTCAATATTGTGTAAAATAATGTGCTCATGAACTTGTTATGCACTGAGCATATGTGAGCAAGTGACTTTAACACTTCAATCCAAGAAGGGAGGTCAAAATCACTAGGTGACCAAGAAGTGACTACAGAACGACCGATCGCAAGATCCATAGTAGGCTCCAAAATTCGATTGTAGGAAAAATTTTGGAGGGTGCTTGTCGCAGCGACAACAAAATTACAATATAATCATATATGTGTGAGAGAGAATATGACGTTGATTATAAGTTTTATGAGATGGAATGGGATTTTAAAAGGAAAATCAAAAGACATATAAAAGAAATTTTGATAGAATTTAAAAATAAATAAATATATAGAGTTTTTATAAAAGAATAGATTATAGCGATGGTATATTAAATTTTATCAAGTGGATATAGATATAAGGATTTTTCATTAATATATATATAAGGATTTTTCATTAATTTTGCCCATCATAGTTGAAAATTAGGGAATATTTACTATCATAGTTGAAGAGAAAAATCTTTTAGATGAGAAAGAGGGAATTCAAGTTTTACATCCAAACATTGTCACTGACATCCAAACATCTGTTACTGACATATCTAGAGAAAAAACTAAAATTATTAATACTATAGGCTCTGCATTATTGTCCACATAACATAATACATTTACTAGGGGCTATCATAACTTATGCGGGAGGGTTGATGGACATTTCATCTGAGGGTTCTTCAAGGGAACTATTGGTCATGCTTATGTTGTCTTCATTATTTTGTTGGGTTTGCAGGTATGTCTGCTAGTGACAAAGCCCACCCACCTCTTCTTCGAGCATATTGGTTTTAGATTATTAACTTTGGGTTTCTACTTGCAGATCCAACTAGTGGTTGTATAGCTAATCCACCTCCTCTTCCAACGTGGTTGTTTTGGCTTGTTTAAATTGAAGCTTTTTTATCAACAAAATAATGCTTCTGGATAAGAGATTTATATGATAATGAAGTTCAAATATATCCTCTTGTTTTTCCACTAGAGAGTGAGGGAAAGGTCATAATGGGATGGGTCAACATAGTTCTTTCCAAAGGCGGATGTTGCTTGTATTTAAATTATGGGAATAAAATCGAGCCTTCATAGGGGACTAGGAGCACCCTGGGAGAGGGAAAGAAAGAGCTAGGAGAATCCTTTTCCACCAACACTACATGGTAAGACACAAATCACACTAAGAAATATTATAAGATGGAAAATACACCTTTGCAAAGAGAGAATGATTCTAAGAGTTGAAAGCGCAACCCAAGAGCCTCTTTTGTGTGTCTTCTTCTTCACTGGAGCTACTTCTTTGTGCACCTAGGACTTCCAAGGGTGTAATATTATAGAATTGGCTTTTGATACAGTATCAATTGCAGCTACCTAGACTATGTTCCTGAGATAGTTTGACACCATAGGAACATTCTCAGGTGAATTTGACTCATAATTACTATGAAGGGCGAGGAGAACACAAAATATAATTAGCCATAAAATTCCTTTCCTACCCTTGAGAGGAGAGCAGATGCTGAGGGACTTCAAAAATTTTGGGTGGAAGAGCTCGACATCATCCCTCCTTACATACATTGGCAAACATTCCCCTTGCACTCTAATTTATGTTAATATCCACCAGTTCTTATGCCATGGAGTTGAGGTCAGCCTCCATGAACATTATATTAAAGTCTAAATTATCCCATGCAGCAGGAGATGGTGTTGTAACTAAACCTATAAGATTATCCTAAATACATCCAATCTTACTATTACATAGTTGAATATTGTTGGAGAACAAAGGAGTCGTATTCCAATATGTGACAAAATTCGAATATAAATGACCTCAAGGTAGGCATTCATGGAGAATTCTTCTACGAGTGAACTATCATGCCAAGAACACCACTTGTTGATCCTCGGAATGTGCTTCAAATTAGCCACTTTCAAATTATTATGAATTGGGTTGACATCCTTCTTCATACTTTGTGGATTATCCAATTTGTTCCAAGCTAAATTCACTTGTTCAATTCTATTTAAAAGGAAGAGGATACAAACTTTATACGACTTTTTCATGGAATTACCTTCCAACTTATGGTTTCATTGGTATAACATTTCCATTCTTCCAAATGGCAAGGTTCGATTGAGAATTTGCCTCTTTGCTCTACCCACAGAGGATACAGCAATAGAACCTGTCAGAGAAAGATTCCAATATGCAGTTGATTCTTCTAAGGAGCATAAGAAGATTATTCTTAGGAAGGGAACCCAAGAGGAGATAATGGATTATGATAAGGGACTCCCCTATAATGAAAATGGAAGAGATGTCATGATGCATGTCCAACTAAAGGCCCATGAAGAGGCTATACAAATCTTCTAGATTATTCAATCATTGTCCCAAGCCCCAAGCGAACTTGATTTCCATATATCCATTAAGATTTATTAAAATCCCTTCCCCTCCTACAATCCCTGGATTCTCTTTGGAGGAACTTTCAAAGAAAAGGATCCATTTACTCTCTTGAGCTTTCTAATATTTAAATTTTATGTCATGGAGGCAAAGTTTCTAATTCACACATGCTGTAGAATATGAAGGGGAAGAAAGAGGAATTTCAACCAACAAATCCACTAATAAATCCATCCAATGTCTTTCTTGGCCATCTAGAAGAGGATATTATTCCTTTAATTCTCCCCATTAGTTTCCAAAAATAAGGAAAGATCTTTAGCTTCTGTGGTCCAAGGAGAGATTGTGACATTCTTAAATATTATATTGTTTTGAGGGAGCCAAATTTTCCAACAAATGAACTTCATAAGGGAAGTAAATCTCAATTTAAATCCATGCTTACAAAAAAAGGATCCAACATATAATTTGTGCCAATTTATGATGAGATCAAAGATATCATAGGGCATGCTCATGTGAGCATATGCGGGGCCCAAAGTGGCTATCCAAACTTTAAGAGAAAACAGGAAAGATAGAGACAGATGAGGTATATATTCTTTGTGTTTGCAGCAAAGGGGGAAGAACAATGGACCACTAACCACTCTTCTTTTGAGATTTTTTTTGTAAGGATATTTTTATGGTACGATGGACCATTGATCCTTCTTCTTTTGATATTTTCTGTTGTAAGGATTTTTTAATGGAGGGCCCAATAGAAAGAATTGACCTTGGGAATGGCATTATTTAGCCGATTTTTTCCAAATGGATGATTTAGGAGGAATTTTCTTTGAGAATAATAATTCTTTGTATCTCACTTTCACTGAGTACTCATGTGATTTCCAACACAACTTATCTTTTGTTTTTCAATCACTCGAAGCACACCCTAACAATTTAATTTTAAGCAATTCCACCATATTGGAAAATAACTGAGGTGGCACCTTTGAGAATCCATCCAAACCAGACTCCGACATTATCCCAGATACAAATTTGAACTAATGATAAGATCCCTTGATTGGAAAGATGGAGGTGCAATGGCTTGAGGATTTCAAATTCTTGCAGCGGGTGTTTCATGATTGAATCGAATCAAAGACAAATATTGGAGCCACTACTTCAGATCCTGTTCATATGATTATTTATCAAATCCATTGAGGTAGAAATGAGTCTCCAAGTCGACAATCAACATCTTAAAATGATGGGAGGATATATTCTATTCCTCAAGGTGGAATGTATATATTTGTTTGAGAGCACCTGAACCCACCAAGAGATTTGGATTGTTTTCATCTTCTAGGCATGTTTAGCTCCCATAGCTTGATTCACAAGGGTAGCGTCCCTGATCCTCAATCCTTAATGATCTCAAGGGTCTCGAATGGTAGCCCATTTGACCAAATGATTTTTTTTTGGAGGAGGTTTTTCTTCCTTCTCAGAGGAACTTGCGGATCATTTTCCTCGATGCTCGCAATAAATGTTGAGGTGCTAGAAGAGATGAAAATTGATTCAAAGGAATGAAAAATAACATTAATTTGATGAGAACTACATGACCCACAATAGTGAGCCATATGAATGCCTAAGATTTGAGCTTAGTTTTAAGCTTGGAGAGGACATAGAGCCAAGCTTGGGGGGAAATACACTTTAAACAGATAGAAATTCCAAGATACTTGAAGTCTTTACATCCTTCAACAGTGCTAAAGCCAAATATAGCACCAATTTAGAGTCGCTTGGTTGTTGTGGTGTTCCATGTGTATGTATGTGATTTGGTTGAATTAGCTAGCCCATCCGAGGCAGAAAGGAATTTGTCTAAGACCGCTTTGAATTTGTGCACTATGACCACTAAGGCTCCCCCAGAAAAAATAATATCATCAACAAATTGGGAATGGTTGGCACTTTTAATATCTATAATCAATCTAATACCATGAAGGTGTCCCAAGTTGCATTCATACTCAAGTCTTTTGCTCCATGTGTCAGCTACTAAGATGTAAAGAAAGGGGGATAATGTGCACCCTCGACAAAGACATCTAGAAGCAAGGAAGAAGCTTGTGTCAGTGCCATAACCAAAGGACTGATCCAAGGTGAGCCAATACAAAGTGAGATTCACTAGATGAAAGTATTGTTGAAGCCCAACTTGCTCAAGAATTTGAAGAGGAAGTTGTGCCTAACTTTGTCGAAAGCATTGCCTATGTCCAGCTTGA
>APFE030616677.1:321343-396095 GCA_000404065.3 Pinus taeda | reverse complement strand
CTGTAAACTCACTTTATTACAATACCACTATCATAATTCATCAATACTATACATCTAAAAAAACCTAATTCATTTAACTCTATATATATGAACAAAAATCAGAATCAAGAATAAGTGATTCATTTACAAGAATGAGTGATTCGTTTCCCATGACTGGACATTATTAAGGTACAGAGACAGAAAGATCAACAAACAAGATTACGGAGTGATTCATTTCCCTTAACATGAATTGATGTTCACTGCACTAGGACCAGTTTTCCTCGGCACGAGCTGGCCCACTTCCTGATTTGGATTCTATGTTCATGTATCTTTCAAGATTTACTAATGAAATTTAGATTTCAATTCTTGCCCAATAATTTGTAATGCATGGATTAAATCTGAAACTGTACAAAACGAAGGTATTACAGCATAGCCGGTGAATTTGTATCACAAGAATGTATACAAATCAGTATGTCTAAAACTAGCAGGCCTAGACTTTATTCTAATATTATATGAATAGGAGCTATAACCTACCACAAGTTTTGGGAGTACTATGAGATGGGTTATATCATTTTTTCATGAACAGGTTACATGACACTGACAGTATGTTCCTTCCAAAATAGACTAGTAAAATAGTTCAATTTAAAATATTAAAAAGAAAAAGAAGCAATAATACAATAATCCTACTATCACTGAGGAAGAATTTTTCATGTTACAGAAGATGGTTCTGCTCTCAGATTGGAGCTTCTATGTACAGATAATCTATTTGGAGATTCCAAATTTTCTCATCCCTGTAACAGAGTATCTCGTTGCACAAGATTTTCGACCTACTTAAAGCTCGTTATGATAATCAAGCTTTAAATATTCCACGAAGTTACTTTGCTATTGTACTCTTCTTACCATTACAACACTATCACCCCTCAAGAAGACCTGTAAACAGATCCAACGAATTTATATAATTCATTTATCACCCTGACTTGTCATTTAACTGGGTTTAAGCTAACAGAAAAAGCATACCCAAAGCCTAGAAAAGTATCGCTGAGATGAACACATCAAAATTTTACCTGACCAACATGCCGCCTTCTATGCTCCAACTTTGGAAACAGACGAAGCTCTTTCAATCCTTCACTGATTTCATCAATTTCTTTGGTCAATTTCTCAGCTGATTGTTCAGAAATAGTGCTCAAATTTGAACTCTCTGCCACATTAGAAGGGCATTCATTGTGTGATTCTGCTGGAATTTTTGAACCACGACCTCGTTTGCGTATAAGACGAGGCACAAGACGCCTAACTGCCAAATTTTAAACACATTGAAATCACATCCGCACTCATGATATCAGCCAGTTAAATGTGGGCTGAACACCAAACCAATCTGTCCTTTCTTCATCACATGCAAAAATATATTTGGAAAAATCTAAAATAGAAAATCAAATAAATTAAATTGATGGAACATCAAAAACAACAAAATATTTTCATTTTCTGGTGTAGCCTATGATAGATTTGTCAAAATATTTTCATTTTCTGGTGTAGCCTATGATAGATTTGTCAAAATGTGTTGGGATCCTCCCTAGAGGTGTAATGGAGGGTCCAAGCACCCACATAGTAGAGTAATAGTAGCAAAGGACATTCAATGTAAGGTGGACTACGTCCACTATGCTTATTATTAAATAAGGACCACTATGGTAGTTAGTATTGAATAAATGTAATGGGACCTCATTTAAGAAGGTCCATTGCGCAGTTAGAATGTTGTAATGATTAGGATTTTATTGATGGATTATAAATAAGGATGGAATCCTCTTCATGAGAGGTGTGAAAGAGTAGTACTTTTGGACCTTAGCTCATTAAAAGGTTGCCCCCTCGAAGAGGAAAGTGAACAAGAGTGAATTCCTCCTCCATAAAAGGATCAATTGTAAGGTGTTACGCTACCTTAAGGGTTTTGATATTAATAAAGTAAAGGAAAATAACTAGCTCAATGTTATCGGAACTAGCTAGTTCGACCAATTTGGAGGCAAAACTAAGTCTGACTAAGCGCTATGAACAAATTGACCTTAAAGCAAGGAACTGGTTGGTTCCGTGCAGTGTCATACAATGTAGCCAAGGACCACCAAAACCTAACTTAAAATATATAAATATATATATAATATATATATATATTATATATATAAGTCATTTGCAAGCAAAATATCTAACCCTAGGGCCCTACTAAAAAGAGACCCCCAACCCTCCAATACACTCGCCCTAGTAATTAATGGTAATGTTAAATTCTTGAAGTAAAAGTCATCGTGACAACCAATCCAAATCACTAATTAAATATCCAAAATATTTGGAATATAAGGAAATCCATTTAGGATAAAAGAATATATTGAACAAATGTATGACAAAAATATATATGATCGGATTACAAATGAAGACCACATATAAATACCTAAGCGAGAGTGCCCTTTCATTAGAGTAAGGTCCCTTAGTTGAGACATGTCCTTCCATTAGAATGCGTCTCTTCACTAATTATTATTATTATTATTATTATTATCTATAAAATACACAATGCCTTCCCTTTAGAAAAGATTTGTCCTCGAAAAAAAATTTAGGAAAGCCTTCATGTCTTACATCTAGCTTGTAATGTCTTCACATGATTATCCATTCTAGATGTTGTCATGGTTGATGACACTAGACGATATGACCACCTAATTGTGGTGCAGAATTGTCAAACTATAAAAGGAATAGACCATCTTAGTTCAAACTTTTACATAATGCTGGTCTTATAGAATTTCCAAGATGAATTATTATTATGCAACTTAATGATACAAGCATCTATATTCTTTAGCGTATGGGTTAATTGTTTGCATCCTAAGTGATGTTGATTCGCTGACAGATTAAGGTACCTGCTCTTGGGTTTGGGATGTTGGTAAGGTGTCTTTGTAGCATCACTCCCCTTATCATACTTGTAGTTCTTGTTAACTTTTCTTACACTAACAATTAGTTAATTATTTCTGAGCAAAATTACGTCTATCGAATAAAAAGACAGCTAGGGTACCAAAATAATTACAACAAAAGAAAAATGCATTGATCTCAATCACAAAAATGACACATTTTTCCCAATCTAAGTTCTTCATTAAGCTCTGAACTACTTGGACTCCCTTCTTGGGAAAATGGCCCAATTGGGGAATTATATACAACATTGGATCTGATCCAGTTGATCAACCTTTCTTGGCTAAACTAGATCATCTTGTTGCCCCTTCTTCAAACCCAATACACTCATTGAGAAGCCTCTCTCAATCCTGTGTTGTTATATGGTGTTTTCTCCTTCTCACTAGCCTTGCTTTTATAACTTTACATTGAGATAAATCCCTAACCCTAGTCTTCAAAGTGATTGAAGACTGAGATTAGATCTCACCTCACTGGAGATCAAGCGTTGAGTTAAAAACATATTCACTAAAGTGATTTACTTTACTTTTCCTAAGTTTACTTTAGCTCAATAAGCCAACATAGTAATTACGTGCTTTTCCTAAGTCTAACTTAGGCTAAGTTATAATAGCAACTTGTTTACACTAGAGCAAGTGTTCTAAGGAGATCTTGGACAATTTTTGCATACCTACCCGAGCTACAAACATCAACACTCCCTCTTAGTGAGGGAGGTACTTCTACCACTTGGAACTTACTTCGATACTGCATCGGCTACTCCCTTTGAACTGGAAACCTTTCCTACCCTCTGGTCTGTAAAATACTCGAAATCTAATTGTCCTTGCCTTGCTTCGTAGAAGCCTCCTACTCCTAAACATCCTGTAAGGGCATCTCGTACCAATAGACCTTAATAAATTTGGGGGAATCTGTTGACCGCCCCTCCCCTCCTAAACCTTAAGGTTGATTCCCTTTGAGTTGCTCAACCTTCATAGTTTCCTACTCCTTGTTCTCTGACACTGCTCTAGTTTGTGCCTTTGCTCGAATAAGCTAACCCTTCATCCTATACATGTTGTTGTCTCTAAATCCTAAGACATGTCCCTCATCAAAGCCAAATTTGTTGGGTCTAACCAATACCTTCCCACCCTAGAAAACAACATAGAACCCATTCTCCTCCATCATGGAGATTGAGAGCAAATTGCGCCTAATTTCAAGCACTCACAATGCGTCCTTCACTTCCATCTTGCCTCCTGACAAAATGTGGAATATCACTATTCTAAGTCCTTTAACTACATGTTTGGCATCATCACCAAACTCCACATGCACTTTTGAGTCCCACTCAGTTATGTTATCGAACTGATCTCGTGCTCCTGTCATATGCCTTGTGGCTCCACTATCTAGAAACCATGCACTCACTGGTAATGTTCCTGAGGTAAGGTAGAAAAAAACTATGAATTCCATCTCAAACTACCAGGAAAAACTCCTAAGCCTCTGTCGACACAGCTGCAGTTGGTTGTGTGCCCTTTCCCCCTTTCTTCCTCTTTGGACATTGCGAAGCATAGTGTCCCATCTTAAGACAGGTGAAACACTTGACTTTAGTCAAGTCCTCCTTCGGTTGTGAAGTTGATTGATCACACCTGTTGCTTGAACCTTTGCTCCACATTGCCAAATTGGCAAGAGTAATGTTCTCATCATCCCCACTAATCTGTTGTCCTCCAGACAAGGATTTCTCCTAGAGCTCCTTCTAGATGAAGTCATCCCACAGTTTGTTCCAATCTAGTAGATGTTTGCTTGCTAGAACGCCTATCACAAAGGTATCCCAAGGTTTTGAGAACCTGCTCAAGGTTGTCCTTACAAGCTCACCATCTAGAAAGGCTACCCCAACAACTCCCAGCTCATCTTGAACTTTCTCAACCCTTGTGAGGTATGACGCCACAGTTTCTAATTCAAACATCTTGGTGTTTCTTAGCTTCTCCCTCAACACCATTCTCCATTTTGATTCACTTTGATATAAGATCATTAGAGCTATCCACAACTCAAAGGAACTATCCTTCCTTGATATGTGAGGGATAACATCATCCTTCACACCATCCATGATGATACATTTGATCTTCACGTCTTTCAACTCATGAGCTACCAGAGTTGTAGCATCCAAAGGAGTCGTAATCTTGATTGTTGTAGACTCCCATAGGTTGTTCTCCTTGAGAACCAGCACTATCCTCTCCTTCCATGGACTAAATTTATAGGCCCTATCTAACATATCCTCAAACCTCAGACAAGTTGATGCCATCGAAAAATCAATTGAAAACTTTACTCACGCCCTGATTGGTACAGCCTCCCTCTAAGGGATCACTTCCACCAATCTTTGGGTCTTCTAACCTGTGGTTTATGGATCTATAACCCTGTACTAGTCACCTGTTCAAACTTCACACAGCTTCCAACTGGCTTGCTACTGCATGGACCTAGCCCTACCTAGGCCAACAACCTTGTCACGAACTACACAGCCTTAATCCCTCGACTCTTGGTGGCCTTTCTCTCACGTGGCCCCTCTATTGTGTCTCAGTGACTTCTGGCAACCACCAATCCCCTTGGTTGTAGTGGTTGCAGTCCTAGCAGCACCTCGTGGCTCGATTGCGATTTGCAACCCCCTGTCTTACTACTCAAACACCTGCATTTCTACCACCACCTTTGATACTTCATCGCCCTCAGCAAAATTCCTTGACATCTCTGCCTCTCCTCCAGTGACCTAACGTCCTTGATAGTGGCTCCAAACACACTACGATCCGTCTATAGCCCTACTCAAGCTTTATAGACCCTGCCCAAGCTTTGTCAGTCGTCTCTACCCCACCATGCTCCCTACAGGTTGTCAACCCTAGCAACTACCTATGTTGCTTTCTTTTGTTTCCATCTATTGGTTTCAACTAGTTGAATGCCTCCACCGACCCAAGCTCCTCATTTCATCACCCTGGTATCTAACCACGGGCCCTCAATCTTCAACAACAGTTGGGCCTGTTGCAATTCACGTCTCTCGTCTAGTTAACTATGACTTATCTCTGCCTGATAATGGCAGCCACTCTCAGTTCCCCTATCCCACAAGAATTTCCCAAGCTATCCTCCTTGCCCTTTTATCGCATGCTCTCCTGCCATGGTCGGGTGACTGTCGGCCAGAAATTTGAGGTTAGATAAAAACTAGAAGTGGATGCCCTTGTTGTTGTGGGTGAGAATCTTCCTGATCATTTCTGTAGTTTTCACTATCACCATCGATTTCTCCAGCACAATCTTATCCGACTTCGATACATTCGTGATCATTCGGGCAACTGATTCCCAGTTAGTCAAGTCGGTTGCCTTGCCGACGCCAAGCCCACAAGTCTTGGTGGGCGTGTTGACGAAGACGAACACAATCTCTACCTCTGCAACATGTTTCTCGACATCAAAGCTAAAGAACATATTCTTTTCGTGGCAAAGCTAGACAACCTCCCCCAACACAAGATCAAATATTAGCTGGCAATCACTATTCTAGGCATTTATGCATGACACAAACATGTACACCACCACCACTTCGATCTTCTCTAGTATCGTCGATATCTTTCTTGAACACAAACCCTATGACCACAATCTTCTTGACTGACACAGTATTAAACATGGACGACACGACTCCATTCACAAACTTGCTCTTCTAGAAATCATTGATATGAACAACCTACGTCCAATAACTGGCAACATCCGACAACCCATTGCATTCATAGATGTACACCAAATTCAAGATATCATTCTGAAAGCATAGCCCGTTGAATCCAACACTAGTGTTCAAAAACTAGGGACTGATCCAAGAATGTTTCCCAACAACATACACAACTTTAGCCACGTTGGCCCCTATGATTCAAAGATTGGCTTTCTTCACTATTTCAAGCTCTAATACCATGTTAATTTTTGTTACCCTAGCAATCAGTTATTAGTTCTGAGCATAATTACATCTACTGAATAAAAACATAGCTAGGATATTAACCAAATAATTACAACAAAAGCAAAATTTACCAATCTCAATCACGAAAATGACACCAAATCTACCAAATCCAAGTTCTTCATCAAGCTCTAAATTTACTTGGGCTCCCTTCCTAGGAAAATGGCCCAACAAAGAAATTACATACAACATTGGATCTAATCCAGCTAATACTTAGCTCATATGAATCTCCTTGTTGCCTCTTTCGTGGACCTAACACACTCACTAAGAAGCCTACCTCAATATTGTGTTGTTGTATGGTGTGTCCTCCTTCCTAGCCTTGCTCTTATAACTTTACATTGAGTTAAATCCCTAGCCCTAATCTCGAAAGTGATTGACAGTTGAGATTAGATCTTGTCTCACCTGAGATCAAGGGTTGAGATTAAAACATATTCATTAAAGTAAATTACTTTACTTTTCCTAAGCTTACTTTAGCTCAATAAGCCAACATAATAATTGTGTTTTTCCCAAGTCTAACTTAGGCTAATTTATAATAGTAGCTTGCTCACACTAGAGCAAATGTTCTAAAGAGATCTTACATGAATTTTGCACGCTTAGACACTTAGTCCTATGCAAAAATACCTGCCAAATATGTTTTTACTTCAACTAGTTTGGCATCTTCTTGAGTCATGATGCTAGGGGATCTGTATTTGTTCTCTTCTTCTCAACTTGGATTTTTTTTCCTGAAAATTTTGATGTTTCCATCTGAATAAGTTGTTCTATTTTATTTTCCACTGAATCCTTATCATTCTTAGGTTTTTTTAATTTTCATAAGTAGGTTTTGATACTAATCCTGAGACATGAAAGTTTTTCAGTTTCTAATTCATCATCTTTATTTTTAATGTTTTGATAATCAAGTTTCTCATATTTTAATGTACTAATTTGTTTTAGCAACTTTTGATTAAAGCTCTTCAAGCAAGAATTTTCATCATCTTTCCTGGATATGCTCTCCTTGAATTTCTTCTCAAGATCTTTTTACATTCAATTTTTTTATTGCTCTGCATCATAACCTTTGTCTTCTTGATTTGTACCAGTTATTTTTTAATGTAACCTTTTAGGCAAGAAATTTCCTCATCCTTTCCCATTACTTTTTATAATACATATCCTTTAGATATTTAAATTTATGTTGTGATGCTGTAACAACCCATTTACATATCAGTGTAAATTAAATGATATAAAATATAAGTTAAAAGGTATAAATTAATATAAGTTAAATGATATAAATTAGTATAAGTTAAATGATATAAGTTAAAAGATATAAATTAAATGGTATAAATTAATACAAAGTTTACACTTTAATATGTATAAAGTTTAAAAGTTCATAAAATATTGGAAGTATATATTAAAGCAAATAAACCTAACATAAACCATATAAGGAACATACGGCGTAACCTTTTGAAAAGATCATTTAACTCATAAATGAAACCTCTACGCAGTCGACAGCAACCACTGATCTGCAAATATCTAAGGAGATGCATGTGGGAGGTGTCAATAGCTGCACCAACGGTGGGGGAAGGCTGGGAGGCGGCCACCGAACCCCTCGGTATAAAACCACTGAGAGGGCCGAGGAAGGGGGGACCAAGAGGAGAAAACAGAGAGGGCAGAGGGAGACCGAAACAGGAACGGAAGCAGCTGAAATTGACCTGAGGTTTTGGGCACAGGGGTAGTAAGTGAAGCTTACTGAATTGGCTGGGAGGAATTGGTTTCCCAATAATTGATTCAACTTCAGAGAACGAGAGCAGACAGCAATTTACCAGTCAGCAGTTCAGGTAAGTTTAGTTTTTCATTATTATACGGTTCTGCATATTTCAGTTTTCAGTGCGTGAAATTTTAAGTTTTTCAGTCTTTACAGATACCTTCTTGGTTTGCTAAGCTTCGGCTATTTTGTCTTTTACCTTTTTTATATGTAAGTTCTCTTGATCTTCCAATCAAAATGTTTTGGTATATTGGAATGAGGTGTCTTGTAGGAGGTGGTTGGCGCTTGACTTGCAAGTCATATTTTGTTTACTTCAATTCTTGAGCTACATATTCTTTTTTGTCACTTTGATAAAGTTCTTTCTCACAATTTTAGAAAATGTGAATTTTAAATGACTTATGACATGTAGACTCCTTTGCACAAAAAAGACATCTTGCCATAATAGTAGAATTCTTTGTGAAATCCATAATCTTAGATCCACGAACAATTTAATACATTCAAATCCATCAAATAATCTTTACCTTAGTATGAAGGAATATACCTTTCCATTTCTTCTTTGATTTTTTTGTACTTGAATTAAAAGTGCTTTCAAATTGCTTCACAAATTTCAAAAAAGAAATTGTTAAATAATCCTTTTGTACTTCAAAACATCGACCCATTGAACTAAAATTCTTCTCAACCTCTATTAATTTTCAATACCAGATCCAATTTAATATTCTCAGCAATTTATTATATACCCAGATAATTATATTCACCCCAACCAATTAATTTTTCTAAAAATTGTTGAATAAAAAATACACTGTCATTTAACTTAAATAATTTATAGCAAAAAGTTTAAAAAGAAAGTCAGTCACAAAACATGGCAGAAATTTTTTCAACAATTCTCCTTTACTTTTCTATTACTTGGGAAAATTAGGGCTTCTTTAAAAGGAAAACAACCCTTAGAAAATACAATAATGGAACCTGGAAACTCGGCTCCCTCAAAAATTCAGATTGCACTTGTGTTGGTTGTTGTCCATAATTTCGACACCCCTGTAGCAACTCAACCACCCCCTACAAGTTTGGTATCAACCCTCTCAACTTATGTGTTGGATGTCGACCTCAATAGTTTCAGCTTCCTCCTCCGCGCAACAAACCCTCATCCTAACCACAAAGAACTCTCGGCCCTCCCCTAGTGCACTCAACCTGGAAAACCTATGCCACTCAAATCCTATAGCTAAACACTTTCACTTCGCTTCAATCTTGAGTCTCTCACTCACTTCAGAAAATCACTCTCCCAAAATGGATGTCTCCCTCCTCTTCCTTAGGCTTCTTTTATAATTTTCATTAAGCAAAATCCTTAACCCTCAATCCTCAAAGTGATGGATGGCTAGGATTAAATCTTAACTCACTTAGAGCAATGGAAGAGATTAGATCTAATTCACTAAAATGAATTAAATTCATTTTTCATTAGAAAATTTAGCTTAACAACCAACATTAATTAATTAATTATTTAATATGCTTTTCCTAAGCTAAACTTAGGAAAGAAATCATAAAGGTCACTTGCCCAACATCAGCATGTAACTAACATCTTTTGCATGCTTGACACCTAGCCTATGTAAGAGCACATGTCCGAGCTATCAACATCAACAATCTGTCCTAGCCAGGAATCTATTCCGCACCACCCCCAACTTATTGTTGGAAATTGTAAAGTGGCAGCTTATTAATTCAATTTTCCTTAACCTTAATATTTGCTTGCGAACTTAGTTGATATTCTTTGTGTTCTTTAGTTAGATCTTTTCATTAAACAAATATCAAGAACGAAACAACAACCAAAGAGGACACAGATATTAGGCTCTCAGCTGAGGCAAAACCCCTCCAAGGTGCAAATCCGGTAAACTCTTCTCTTCTTATAGAATCTGCTTCAAAATGAGACACAAAGACTCAAACCCTACACCAAGTCCTTCTCCAAGTACCAAGTCAACCCTCCACCAAGTCTTTCCCTGATCCTGCAACAACCAGCGTTAACACTGCAACTTCGACCTGCCATCTTCAATACTGCAACTCGTACTGCTACTTTGATCCTGCAATTTCTTCCTTGCAGCTTCTACAGAAACCCTAATACACCTTCCTCCTAAGACCTTCCTAGAGCAAGACAATTCTTCCCAAGGTCAACGAGGTCAAGCTAGGGTATTCTTCCTTCCAGCTACAAGATATTGCACTTCATCCTCCAGCAACTCAGACCTGCAACTTCGACCTCCTTCTACAACACCGGAAACCCTAGAACTTGCACATGTGAGAGAGATAGAGCCCAAAACCCCTCCAAGGTGCAAACCCGGTAAACTCTTCTCTTCTTATAGAATTTGCTTCAAAATGAGACAGAAAGACCCAAACCCTACACCAAGTCCTTCTCCAAATACCAAGTCAACCCTCCAACAAGTCTTTCTCTGATCTTGCAACAACCAATGTCAACACTGCAACTTTGACCTGCCATCTTCAATACTGCAACTCGTATTGCTACTTTGATCCTACAATTTCTTCCTTGCATCTTCTATAGAAACCCTAATACACCTTCCTCCTAAGACCTTCCTAGAGCAAGACAGTTCTTACGAAGGTCAACGAGGTCAAGGTAGGGTATTCTTCCTTCCAACTACAAGATATTGCACTTCATCCTCCAACAACTTAGACCTGCAACTTCGGCCTCCTTCTGCAACACCAGAAACCCTAGAACTTTGCACATGTGAGAGAGATAGAGCCCAAAAACAAGAATTTTTTTCCTTCTTCCTTCTCTTAGAACTTCGCTCTCCTTTTTAGCTTCTCCTAGCTACAGATCGAATTCTTTCTTCATAGATCGAATTTCTTGAGTGAGTGTGTGTTAAATGAGGTCGAACTGCTCCTTTATATAGTCTTTCCAAGGGGTCAAATTCCCTCCTTTAGGCTGACTTGTACTTTTGGAGTTTCCAGGACTTTCTAGACTCAAAAATAATTCCTTTTACAGTTACATTTTGCCCAAAAGAGTCTTATAAACATGATGTTGACTACTTTGACTCATGACAATAAATCCTAAGACCTAACAAACCCTAGAAGCATGAAGAACATGTTTTTACCTAGAAGACCATCAATAAAGAGCATGAAACCCATGCATTAATAATAAGTTTCTTTTCTTTTCTTCTCTTGTTAGTTACATAGGATAGATACTTAAATGAGTACAACAACAATTATTAAGGCTGAAACTAGTTACATTTGGACAAGTCCTTCTTCTTAGACTTTCCAAACTTTCCATTCTTCAGCTTCTTGACTCGGCCTTGAAAGGCTTGAGACTGATCATCTAATCCAATGTCATCTTTTACCTTGATCCTTGATTCTTCCAGAATGCATTGAGCCCACAACTCATCAAAAGGAGTTCAATCTTTCTTGGAGTAGATGCTTGTTGCAAAGCTACTCCATTCTGGTGGCAATGCATTTAGTACACAAATAGTTACTTCCGAATCAGAAATTGATTCCCCAAGTCCTTGCGGATGGTCTCTTAACTGAGAGATGTTCATGAGAAAGAATGACATATCCTCATCCTTTGATTTCTTCATTCTGTAGAACTTATTCCACAAAGACATCTTTTGTCCTAATGTACTTAGAGAGTACAAATTCTCTAGCTTGTCATACATAACTTTTGAAGTTTTCAAATTTGCAACAAATGGAACAAAAGAATCTTTAATGGATTCAACTATGATCCTTTGAGCCCTTACTTCCCCTTTCTTGTGTCTTGTCTTTGCTAGGTTCAATAATTTCCCCAGTAACATACTCCATTACTTCTTGTTCTATGAGTACCACTACCAAGTCAATCCTTTACTTCCACGCTAGATAATTTGATGCTCCAATGAGCTTATTGCTCTTCTTGCAAAAAGAACCAATATGACCTATAGACTCAGACATGATGCAATAATATGACGCTTGCTTGATAACCAAGATTCTTCTTGATGGCATCTCCAACCTTCTTGATGCCTTCAAGATATTTGATGAGACTTCTTTGAAAAATGTTCCTTAAGATTCCTCCAACAACATCTTCCAAGAGTGACGAGTGATACCCAGATCTTTTTTATGCTTCCTTCAAAGAGGTCTACCAATGAGTCTTCAACTAGATCCTTTTAAGAGACGATCCTTCTTGAAGTCTTCTTCTTTAGGTTTTCCTTAAGAGATTCTTTTTTCCTTCCCCTTAACGAGTACTTCCTTGTAGTGTCCTTCTAGATGCCTTGTTCACCTTAGCTCTGATACCATGTTGGAAAATGTAAAGTGGCAGCTTATTAATTCAATTTTCCTTAATCTTAAGATTTGCTTGTGAACTTAGCAAATCTTATTTGTGTTCTTTAGTTAGAACTGTTCATCAAACAAATATCAAGCACGAAATAGCAACAAAAGACGACTCAAATATTAGGCTCTTAGCCAGGGAAAACGTGGTAAACTCTTCTCTTCTTATAGAATCTGCTTCAAAATGAGACACAAAGACCCAAACCCTAGGCCAAGTCCTTCTCCAAGTACCAAGTCAGCCCTGTAACAAGTCTTTCATTGATCCTGCAACAACCAACTTCAATACTACAACTTAGACCTTCCAGTGTCAATATTGCTACTTTGATCTTACAATTACGGCCTTGCAGCTTCTATAAAAACCCTAATACACCTTCCTCCTAAGACCTTCCTACAGCAAGACAGCTCTTCCCAAGGTCAACGAGGTCAAGCTAGGGTATTCTTCCTTCCAGCTACAAGATATTGCACTTCGTCCTCCAGCGACTCAGACCTGCAACTTCGACCTCCTTTTGCAGCACTAGAAACCCTAGAACTCTGCACGTGTGAGAGAGATAGGGCCCAAAAACAAGATTTTTCGTCCTTCTTCCACTCTTAGACCTTCGCTCTCCTTTTCTACTTCTCCCAGCAACAAATCGATTTTTTTCTTGATAGATTGAACTTCTTGAGTGAGTATGTGCTAAATGAGGTTGAATTGCTCCTTTATATTACCTTTCCAAGGGTTCAAATTCCCTCCTTTAGGCCGACTTATACTTTTGGAGTTTCCAGAACTTTCTAGACTCAAAAATAATTATTTTTACAATTATATTTTTCCTAGAAGGTTCTTATAAACATGATATTGACTCCTTTGACTCGTGACAATAAATCCTAAGACCTAACAAACCCTAGAAGCATGAAGAACATGATTTTACCTAGAAGACCATCAATAAAGAGCATGAAACCCATGCTTTAATAATAATAATTTTTTCTTTTCTTTTCTTGTTTGTTACACAGGATACATATTGAAATGAGTACAACAACAATAATGAAGACCGAAGCTAGTTACATTTTCAACACTTATCCACATAGAAGACAAACTTCCCCTTCTCTAGAGGCTTGGTGAGAATGTCTACAACCTCCTCAACTGTGGAGATATTTAGAGTTTCAATGCTCCCCTCTCGACCTTGTCTCCAATGAAGTGGTATATGATCTTTGTATGCTTGGACCTATCATGAAACACTTAATTCTCCAAGAGTTTGATGCAACTTTGATTATTGCAAAAGTGAACACCATGGGATCCAATTCAAAACCAAATAATCCTGAGAATCTTGCAAAGCCAAATGGCCTCACAACTCGCCAGACTCGCGGCCATATACTCTGCACCACTAAATTTTGTTTCCTGCTAAACCATGAAATCATTGTCAATCCCAAATTCAAGCAACATCCTGAGGTGATTTTCTTGTCCACCACACTCCCAGCCCAATTTGAGTTTGTATAGCCCTGCAACTGCACTCGACCACTCCTAACATATCTCATCCCACACTCCATTGTACTTCATAAGTACCTGAGCACATGCTTTGTTGCCACCCAATGCACATTTGGCTCCACCATAAACAAGTTCAAGGTGTTCACAACAAAGCATATATTTGGCCAAGTGTTGACCAAATACATCAAGAAACCTATCAACCACCTATATAATGTGGGATCCACCACCTCTGACTCGGAAGCAGTAAAGATCCTTGGATTGGTGATCATAGGTGTAGACATAGGCCTGCAATCCACCATTATGAATCTCCTCATGATATCCGCTGCATATTTTCCTTCTACCGAGAAAATCTCACTTGTCCGTTGCCACACCTCCAACCCCAAAAAGTAGTGCATCATGTGGCAAGATCATGCTTACACATTTCTAGGAGCTTCTATGAGCTTGTGAGAAATAGATCATCTATATACAGCATCAAAATGAGTGGATCGTCTCTAACAAGTGTGTAATACAAGTTGGTATCCTCCTCACTCTTGGTGAAGCCCATACCTAGTAGATACCCAACAATCCTTGAGTACCATGCTCTCGATGCCTGCTTGAGTTCATATACTGTCTTCTTCAACCTGCATACACGAGACTCTCTCCCATGTAACTCGAAACCCTGCAACTGCCCAATGTACACTTCCTCCTCAATTACCCCTTGAATGAACGTTGTCTTCATATCCATCTAATCTATACTCCACCCCATTTCTAAAAGATAGAAAGAACAACTCTAATAGAAGTATACCTAGCATTTGGAGAAAATGTCTCCTCATAGTCCACTCCCTCCTTCTGGGAGAATCCTCTTGCCATGAACCTAGCCTTGTGCTTCTTAATACTGCCATCTGTGACAACATGCTTGATCTTCCAAATCCAGTTAGAGCTAAGCATTGATTTCCCTCTGGCATCTACACAATGTCCCACACATCATTTTGTTGAGATGTGTAGCTTGGGAGGTACTCCCACAACCCCTATAGTACTAGGTTTGTGAGGTGTTGACCCACAAAATGTGGTTGGTGGGCTATGTACCCAAGTGGTGGGCTTTGTGATGCGCCTCAGTATTGCTGCAACTCCTAGGGCTACCAGTTTTACTTTATCAACCTGAGGTTTCGTACAAACTTGGAGGTGACAGTGCTATATACAGGTAACACAGCAAATGCGTCATTCTACTCATGTCACTTCTCAACTGGGGCACTTGACCATTAGGGTTCTAGACCATTCATCTATTGAACTAAAGAGAATCTGACAACTGACAATGGAATGTAAAGCTATTTCTAGTGCAAAGAAGGTAAATGCTTGTAAAACCAGGAAATGAAAGTTGCCAACTTGTAAATGCTATGAAATGACACAAATCACTTGCAAAAAGGAAACTATTCTAATCTGGTACTTGATCACCTAGCTATTAGGGTTGCTTGAAAATGGAAGATTACTCTATCCTTTCATAAGTCAAACATGCATTCATTAACTATCTCATTCACACTTGCAGAATAGATAAAGTTCTAATTGCTAAACTTAGAAATAAAAGAGTTAATGTTATCTGATTTTGCAGGAAGGAAAGGAGTGAAAGGACTGGTCTAGGTGGCACTTTTGGTCATGGAGTCTAAGCTGAGGGGTTAACCTACTCCTAAACTAGGCTAGGCAATCATGCAGGTCAAAACAGGGTCAAAACAGGCTGCTACAAGTTTGCTACAGGAGACTGCTACAGGATGTCCTAAACTGCTACAGGAAGTTGGCTGAGAGGTTTAGGAGAACAAGAATGGTGAGATTAAGTGTTGGAAAGGTGCATGACAGTTGTGGAAAGTGTAGGGAAGGTGAACATCAGCCAAGGCCAAGCCCAGCACTCCAAGAAGGCCAGATTTGCCTAAGACAGTGTGTTCACGGTGGCTGGAAAACAGAGGTTCGGAATATGGGCTGGTATGCATCAACAGAAGGTGGAGAAGACCTAGGTGGAGTTGGTTGGAGGAGTCCCTTCCTGCAGATCGACAATTCCTGCAATAAAACCTATTTCTCTTTTCATTTACAAATTCATGTCAAATGGAAAAGATGAGTTGAATTTAGAAAATCTAATCTAACTATTGTTAAGGACTAGATCAGTGAAATGGCCTACCTTCTAAGCTACAGCAATCTTAAGAAGCATAATAACAACTGCAAATATTTCCAAGAAATCATAAACAGTTATCTAGCTAAGAATGAGACTTAAACTAGGCAATGAACAAAAGACAAACTATGTTTTTGGGTTGTGAGAGTGGAGTCCCCTAATCATGATCCCATAAGGGAGATGAGATAGAGGTCACTATCACAAGCTTTTCTGGTATATTTTCCTTCACTAGACTGCAACACTAATCTATTCTTCAAGATAATGAAAGCATGGATAAGCAACAACTTAATCAACATTCTAAGCTAACAAAAACATAAATAAACTTCAACAATTAATCAACATTCTAAGCTAAGAATACAAATAAAGAAGAGAGGAACTTTTGTTGCTAGGGTTGGGCTCTAACCCAAGAGCTTCAACCCTCTAAGTCATCTCAGTGCTGGATCAAAACAGAATTTCTCATTATCAATCAAGAAGTGTCAAATACATCATAACAATAACAGTCAAATGTTCTTCAGCTTAATGGCCTCTTGGCTACAATAAAACTTTGAATCCTAATGAGTCCATTAGCTTGCTTATTTATACAAAACTGGAGCTACCAATAGTTCCCTAGAAAATAGGGATACTTGGCTCCCTAACTTGAGAATAAATATTCCTTGACTAGCACTAGCTTGGTTGCCAATGAACTCGGCTTGCTTAGCTGTCAATGACACCGAGTTGATGGGATAGAGTGGGAGAATCTTCGACTGATTTGAGGAGGTAAGGAGGGAGACCACTTCCTAGAATCTCTCTTGCTTGCCTACTCTGAGTCCCTGCACTCAAGTTAACTCAAAACTGCTCCAATTTCTTGCATTTAACACACATTTGACCATATGACATAGTAACTCACTTTTACTCTTCTCACTAAGCAAAATATAACAAAATCTGTAAATAAATGTGAGAAAAGACAATTTAATAAGTTGGAGAGTGGCATTGTGACCCATATAGTTTACCTATTGATAAGCCTCATCACTTTGTACCAAAAGTTGTGGGTGAAAAACCCAAGTGAAAAATAGTTGTTTATTCATTAGATGAATGATGGTCGCTCTTGATGGGTTAGAAGACATGACTCTTGGATTTAATGTTCTCCAACAAAGACACTATATGTAGGAATGACATGGAACTCAATTGATCATCACAAGTGCAATGATTCTAGTGTGAAGACAAGCCAAGAATAGATGCAGACCCCAAGGAGTTGAGCTGTAGAGAAGAGGAAGATCATTTTTTCTTTGTTTTGTACGTTCTAGTATAGATCGAGTTAGGAGTTGTTGGACATGTTGCATGAGTGTGGTTTTGGGCATATGTTTTCGGGTAAAACTTTGTGATCAAGCCAAGCTTGAATTATGTGAACTCAAGGAGGGACAAAACCCTTGTTTCTTCTGAACAGGGGTTTGGTAAGCAGTTGGGATAAGGGTTGAGCCTTATCAACATGTTGCACAAATGTAAAGAGCAAAAAAGGAGGGTTACTGAAAGGATATAGGACTGAGGTGGCCGTAGAGGTCTGTAAATAGGTCGAGGAACCTCGATCAATCTGTGCATAGGATCAAGGCTCCTTTAGACCTGAGCAGAGGTCAATTAAAGGAGGCATTAAGCTAATGTTTGGCTTGTGTTTTCTATGTTGATGGTTGTTGGGTATGACTGAGTGAAGTATGTCCTACAAGGACGGTTAGGATAGTGTGTTGTGTGCCCTAGGTTCAGTCATCTTTGGAGCAGCAAAAAGACAATTAGAAGGCAGAGTTGTTAAGCCCTAAGTGTTGAAAAGTGTAACTAGGTTTGGTCTTCACAATGTCTAATGTAATCATGATTTTATGTATTTTACGAAAAGAGAAAAAAAAAATGATTATTATTACTTTGTAGCATGGGTTTCACGCTCAAGTCAATTTTATTTGTAGGTCAAGCACCCATTGTGTGCTTCTAGGTTCTTTCATTGAGTCAAAGAAATCAATTGAGCCATTGTAATATGTATAAGACTCATTTGGGCATCATGTATCAAGTCAAAGAAATTTTATTTAAGTCAAAAGTGTCATAAAGACCCTCCAAGACCTTGTCAACATGTTGTAACAAGTCGGCCTACATGAAAGATCAAGTCGGCCTCATGGAGGCAATTCGTACCCCTGGAAAGCCTATATATAAGAGGCATTCGACCTCATTTGAGACACACACACAAGACATACAAAGAAGCAAGAGAAGAAGTTCAATCTTAAAAAAAAAAATCTAAGGCAAGCAAAGTTCAAGGAGGAAGCTAGAGTCGAGGTTTTTGGGTCTCTCACTCATGTGCAACAAAATTCTAAAGCTGACAGGTCAAAGTTGTTGAGAAGTTGTTGGGGTCAAAGTTGTTGGAGAAGTTGTTGGGGTCGAAGTTGTTGGAGAAGTTGTTGGGGTCAAAGTTGTCGAAGAAGTTGTTGGAGAAATTGTTGGGTTTGAAGTTGCTAGAAAAATTATTGGGATCAAAGTTGCTAGAGAAGTTACTGGAAGGTCAAAGTTTGTTGTTATAAGCTATGTAAGGAAAGTTCATCAAGAAGGAAGGTTGACTTGGTCTTGGAGGGGTCTTTGTCAAGGGTCTTAGGTCTTAGAATTCGTCATCTGAACATTCTATAAAAAGAGAAGAAATTTGTGGGTTTTCCTCTCAAGAGGAGAGGTTTTGGCCCTACTTTACAGCCTACATTTTGTGTCCTCTTGTCTCATTGTTCTTCATTTTTTGGTAGTTGTTTGAAGATTAAAGAACACTATAATAATTAAGTAAAGAAGAAGCTAACTACAAGTACAACAAGTTAAGAACATCACCAACAGTTGTCAAAGTAAGAGAAATCACCTAATCTAGTTGCCCCCTAGATTTCTCAACATGGTATCAGAGCTAAGGTGACTACAACAAGAAGAAGGCACACCTTGAAGATCACATCATTAAAGAAGGATACATAAAGGTTGAGCACAAGGAACTCATTAAGGAGGACTAAGAAGCATCAAGGAGGAATATCGATCTCAAGGATCACATCATCACAAGGAGAAGAAGACCTCAAAGATCATACCTCCACCCAAAGAAATAAGGACTACACATTTGAAGCATCTTGAGGTCTCTGCATTCAAGGTCTCTACATCCAAAGGAAGCAAGAAGAAGTATTGCCATCATCATCAAAGAAATCAAGGTGATCTCCCTCTTTTTGAAGAAAGGATCACATCTCTAGCATCCTTGAAGAAGGCCATCAAAATCATCAAAGAAGGCATATTCTATTGTCAACATCAAAGGAGTAGTGAAAGCAATCATTATCAAGAAGACATCTTCAAGTATCAACATCATCAGGAAGGCATCAAGTTGAAGATATCATCTTCAAAGGAGCATCTTTACTTGACAAGTATTCTATAATTTTATGTCTCAATCTACAAACCTAAAGACTTCATTCTGCAAGGAGAACAATAAATTGGTTGGGACCTCAAACTACCTTGCATGGAAGAAGAGAATTGATTTAATTCTCATGGAGAATGAAGTTATTGAATATGTAAAAGGCTCCATCTCAAGGGCAAGCTCAAGCACTATTAAAATACATGAAAGGAGAAATAAGGGTACAAAGGATCCTTATAGAGTCAATTAAGGATTCTCTCATCTCTTATGTTGCAAAGTTAAAGACAGCAAAGGAAATCTATGACAAATTGGTGGAGTTGTTTTCTGTGAGCACTGCAGGAGAAATCATATCCTTAAGAATCGAACTATACAAGATGAAAATCTCAAGGGGAGAAGGGATAGCTTCATATGTTATGAAGGTATCTGTAATTAGAGACCAACTACAAGAACTTGGAGAAGTAATGTTTGATCGAGAGAATGGGGCAACTTTGAGTCAAGCATTTATGGGAAGAAGGAAACCACTCCATTCATCGATTTGTGGTCACTATGCAAAATTGAAGAATCTAGGTTAAAAGAAAAGAACGATGTTGGATCAACTGAACCAACTCAAGCATATGCAGCATCGATAAGGAAGAAAGGAAAATTTGGGAAGTTTGAACCTCAAAAGAAGTTTCAAAAGAGAATCGACGTGTCTAAGATCCAATGCTATGAGTGTAATGAATATGGGCATTTCAAAAGGAATTGTCCTAAACTCAAGAACGGCAATAAGAAGAGAAAGGAAAGAAATGAAGCTCATGTCATCGAAGAAGTGGAAGAATAACCCAAAAAGAAGTCAAAGAGGGAGGAAGTGATAGACCTCCACTATTAGAAGGTCTCTCACACTTTCATGTACATAGAAGTTGGCAAGTAAATGTAGAAAGCATCAAGTATGATAGATGCATTAGAACTAAGATAGAGATGACATCATCATAAAAGCATGGAAGGATAGCTGAAATAGAAGTCTAAATGGTTGTAGTAAAGATGTTCATGGCACCTCCATTGGAAGCATATAAGGACAACCGAAGTAGCAGTATATATGGTTGGAGGAAAGTCATTTAGCAAGATAGAAGATAAAGAGATCATCATACATGACCATCATTAGGAAGAAGCATTTGCAAAATGAGGATCATCAAGATCCTCCATTGTAATCTTCATTAGAAGATTCACCTCTACTTAGAAGAAGCAAGCGTCTCTCTGATAGTCTACATTCCACCTTGTGTGGGCTCCACTGGTTAGAAGGATGAAGGTATGGTGACAAAGATATGCAGCATATGAAGTTGGTTGAAGTACTCTCATCTTCAAGCAAGAAAAGGAAGTTTAGATGACCACATGAAGGAAGAGGTATGTATCTATTTGGTAATAGACAAATAAAGTCATGTCATCATATGGTTGCAGATAGAATGGGTAAAATGCTCTATCTCATGAGCATGATGAATGAAGTCTTCCATTAGAATGGTGCATGAAGGCATGTAATCAATAAACCTTGAACTCTTCTACATATTGACAAGATGAAATCAACATAATATGACCTCATGAAGAAAATGAGGTGGTCAGCGATCATGATTCCTATGATAATGAAACTATGTATAGAAGATAGTGAGAAAAGCAATATGCGAAGAAAGTGAAAGAAGAGTTCGTGAGAAGAAGCATCCACTATTACAAGTGATCAACATATGATGACTAGCTATGACATCTCCATGAAGAAAGTATGAAGAACCTAATATCTACGTTGGAGAAAGAAGAACCTTGGTAAATCTCTTGGAGATGGATTTGTATGATATGCAAAAGGATGTTGATGTTGCAGAAAACAGATGTCATGACGAAAGGTAACTTTGATTGATTTTGATTTTGAAAAGTATTTGGTTGGGTTGTTACAGGGCTATCGAAAGAGAGTTGTAGAAGTCACCTACAACTAGCATTGGATGGAAGATCCTGAAAGAAACATGACTTGGAAAAGGTAGTTGTATGAAGAATAGCCAGATGTGACTTTCCGATGAAGAGAAGATGACATGACTATTGTTTCAACACTATGTTTTGTTGAAGGAAGTGATGAAGAAGATGGTTGATGCCCTACAAAGAAGAAGGCTCCACGATGAAAAAGTTGAAGTTCATGACATGATGACAAAAGAAGAAACCCCACAAGCAGCTGATAGTATCTCCATTGAAGAGAGTTGTTGGTAACGAGTCCCTTGTTAAGAGGGAGCTCGAGTACATTCCTTTTCTAGGAATGAATTGATCCTCCCTAGTTGAGAGGAAGAGATAGACAAATCATTCTTGTCTTCATGTTAAGAAGAAAGTATGGAGGATTGGGTAAGCATCTAAGAATGATTCTGATACTTCTTTGAGGATGAGGTAGGGCATCCAATAGGCAAGAGTAGTCAATGAGGAAATTCCATGAGGATGTGTTAATCCAAGATGGGAATGGTCCTAGAAGGACATACCTTGTGAACATCCGGATGGAGTATGTGCCTTGAGAGACAATGATGAAGGTGTCTATAAATCATTGTCTCCCTAGCATTGTGCTCTATTCTTGTGGAGAGATACAGTTGTTAGTCAAGGCCTTACTATATGACAATGTTGGTTGATATGATGAGATGCACTAATATAAGTTTAATAAATAGCGTATGAGATGTCTTACCAATCCAACTTTTCTTATGAGAATTCCTCAGTGTGAGAATGTCCAAGTACCTTGTATGGATTATGAATACCTCCCTAGTTAAGAGGGAGTGTTGAAATAACTAGGTTCGGTCTTCATAATGTCTAATGTAATCATGATTTTCTATATTTGATGAAAAATGAAAAAGAAATTTTATTATTATTATTGTGTACCATGGGTTTCATGCTCAAGTCAATTTTATTTGTAAGTCAAGCACCCATTGAGTGCTTCTAGGTTTTGTCATTGAGTCAAAGAAGTCAATTGAGCCATGCATACTAGCTAGTAGCTACACATTCCCATGTACTAGAAACTTGGTGTAACATAGCATCCAAGCCTCCTAAGCATACATACACTTACAAGTATCTACATTGCAACCTTAATAGGAGGAGTTGTGCAAGACTGCGTTAGATAGGGGGTTTTCAACTAGGGTTTGGAGAGTTTGCAACACAAATACAAACATCTAAGGAAAAACAACATCTAGAAATCTAGTATAAGGAATGTTGCAATCTATTATAGCATGCTGGATATGTGACAAATTCTTTAGCCATTGTTTTTGCATGTCTATGTCAATAAACCACAATAATTAGAAATTGTATAGAACATTGATTTAATTCTTAAAAAAATCATTGAAGATTCAAAGCTGTGAAAAAACCAATCATCAGTTACAAGGGATAACTAACCTGTATATACCTCTTCTACATCTTGCAATATCTGCCAAAAAATACTCTATATTATCAGTGGAAAATAAATCATTATTTGCTTGATTGGACTTCTCATCTAGGCTATGTTATGTACCATGTTCAGATGCCCGTCAAATCCCTTCAAAAATCCAAACAGGTTTCCTCTAACTCCATGAGTGTGTCGAGTCCAGACTTGGACACGGCCCTTTTCATAATAGCAGGCAGACAGAAAACATAGAGGACCCTTTGCCTTCTCTGTGGAATGGCATAACATCAAATCAAATCAATATCATAAGAACCCGTTGCAAAGTGTAAGCAAAACTCCGCATATAATAATACTAATGAGGAACATATCTGATAAAAGCCTCAAGTATCATGAACTGGCATGAAAAAAATTGAATGTAAATATATAAAATACTGCAAACAAGATGAACATTCAAAAAATGGAGAAATGCTCATTTTTTTAAAGCTATGAAGTAACACAAATTGAACAGTAGT
Source organism: Pinus taeda (assembly GCA_000404065.3). NCBI lineage: Eukaryota > Viridiplantae > Streptophyta > Pinopsida > Pinales > Pinaceae > Pinus > Pinus taeda. Next base: position 372,402 of record APFE030616677.1, on the reverse strand, counting down.
TTATTCAAATTGGAAATTTAAATTAGACCTTTATTTACAGAAAATAATCTAAAAGCACTTGTTCCAGACCAAACTGAAACCTTCAGCCTTGTCCATCAAATGTGTGAAATCCTCCAAAAAGGAATAAGCATGGTTTGTGAAAAGGACATATAATATATATCTTGTAGAATTTGATTTATGCATGCTAAGGGATAGGTTGGGATCTGAACAAAAGCTAAATGTTTTTTATTACCTTAAGAAAGGCATGTGATGGGTTTAAAAGGGGTTTTGTGAACCGATGCTCCAATTTATGGATTTAGAGCTACGTTTCACAGTTGCGATCTGCATAATTGTAGAAAACTTGCTTTTGTCTCTGCTAATGGTCAAATATCAAAAGACATTTTTTTTCTCTGTCTAGAAGGCATCTTTTCCCACTTCATCCAATTAAATAGCATGCACAGTTGCCTATTTCACTGTATCTGATATTATGTAAGGACAATAATCACTTTTCCAAACATATTTTACTTACAATTTACAAAAGAAGCTACAGAATGTTCATAGAGACGGGTGTGATAGAAGCATTTCATAAAAATCTAGAACTAAATTATGTTTGAAAGAGAATTACCTGAAATGACCAGGCTAGAAGGTAGGCTAACATCCCAGGAATGATGATGAATAAAGAAGGGGCAAATAGTCAGACAACTCAAAAGCCCTGCAGGCCTAAGGTTAACTGTGTGAGTGAGTTATGGACAAAATTCTTATGAACTGAACAGCTGAGTTCTTTGTTACAGAAAACACCTAGGTGTAGAAAATTTTACAAATCTGGTAGCCGTCCCAGTTTCAAAGTTTTTGCATAGTGTTTAATGCCCACAGCCCCAATGTGTTAGCTGATATAGAACATTTATTGCAACTTCATTTGAAACATTTATAAGCTACTTCTAAACTTTTCCTTTCCAGGTGATATGAAGATATAGACAAGCACACATCTAAACTTTTCTTTTCCAGGTGATATGAAGATATAGACAAGCACACACTCAGAAATTTACAGTGTTTTGGTGTACTTTCCCAAAGCACAACCCCTGCACACATCATGACGCTCAGTGCTGAACTCAGGTAAACCTGTAATCATCTCCCTCAGCATCCTCAATGCTCCATGGTGCAAGTGGGCCATCCTCCTGTGCTATATCTCGCACATAGCCATCAAGCCCAATAGCCACGTCCTTTCATCCCCAATGATTAGTATATATAGAGGTGCTTCCAACATCATTTGATCATCAACAAGAAGCATAATTCTTCTGATATAAGGTACAAATCTGAGGCCAGGGCGTTCAAGGGAAAAGAGCCAAACTTTGTCTGTATTTGGCTACAGTCTTCTGTGGAAGAGAGGGCCGCAATTGTCTGAGGTTTGTCTTAGCCAGCCAGAATGCTCGCAGAATTGTTTGGAGGAAGTTTAAGGCTACGGATGCCCTTCCATTTCAGGCCGCAATTCAGAGAAGAAGTATTTCTGTGTTTTTCTTCGTATCATACATATTTCAGTTTGGGCCGCAGGAAGGGTTTCTACTACAGCATGTTGAGGGCACTTGTGGAAGGGCCGAATGGGCCAGTTTATATCCTCCATCTCAGCTGCAGTTAAGGAGGATAGGCCGCAGTCAATTCAAAGGATGTAACCTTTCTCTGTGAAGCAGTCTAACGCTACTACAGGACTGAAGACTCAAACCCTACATTGAAGACATCAGACAACAGTGTTTTGACTGTCCATTCATGGATTATCTTGAGCTCATTCCACTCAACAAAGAAGGCCGCATCATATGATCAAGGACCGAGTTCCATTAGGACATCATTCTGTCGTTGCTGAAGCTACTCCGGATCTCTGGTTAGTATTTGACTGCTGCTACTTGAGGACAGAATTGCATACTTGATTGGGCTGTCTCTTTGGCATTTGGACAGTGGTTTAAATCATCATTCATGACAAGACAGTTGACTTTGATTGTACTCTCTCTCTCTCTCTCTCTGTGCTGATCATTTGATTTTGATAATAAGAAGAATTGTTCAAGGGTTTTCCCCATCTTGGGGTTTTTCCCTGGCTTGAACCAATCCTTGTGTTCTCGTCTCGGCTTGTCTTCTGCATTTTCACTGGATGTTCTTTCAGTCAATGGCTAATATGATTCGTAATGGAATAATGAAATTAATAATGGGCTAATGAAGTGATTGACTTATGCAAAAAACATGTTAACCCTAAAACTAACATGGTATCAGAGCTCAGGGGAAGTCAAGCCCAAGCAAGAGTGTAAGAAAAAGGCAATGACCCAATGAAGTCTCTATGATCTCCTCCCTCTGCAAGTCTGAAGGTTCTAAGCAAGGGTCTCTATGTAAGGTCTCATCTCATCAAAAGTCAAAGGCATACCTAGGACCGTGTTCCTAGCAAGCTATCCTAAATATGGGCAAAATTGCAAGCTCTAATCAGAGACTAAATTACAAGTGAAGATTAGCCCTCTTCTCTAAAAATATGACCGTAGTCTCTCTCAAGAAATCTCTGTGATTTGGGACAATGGATCTAAGGCAAGGAAGTTTGTGGCTTAAGGGCAAGTCTGAGACAGAATTTAGTGCGGGTTTCTTGCAGTCTTGGGATGCTGGTGAAAAGGTAAGTAAGGGTGCTTCCGTGCATATGACTTAGATCTTTGTTCCGTACCACAGGGAAAGCTGTAGTCACAGATGATTGTAAGGACTAATAGGAGAACCAAGCAGTATAGGAAAGACCCTCTCCTCAAGCTTCAACCACTCAGATTTTAGCACAGGAGGACGTTTTATAGCACTGATGTGGACAGAATGTTAATAGTCCGATCTAGGAGTGTCCAAGGCCTACAACAATATCTTGGATCCTAGGAAACAAAAAATAGAAGAAAGTACAGTTCTAAAGTTCATATTTACGCTATGCAAACTCAACAGTAAGATCAAAAGTCATCCTGTGGAGATTACTCAAATTTCAGAGATCTTCATCTTTGAAAGAGGAAGTTACAGTCCCAAAATGATTTATATTCCGCACCTGGTCAATCATTTAAGAAGCCAACCTTGTGACCTTGAGTTTGAGCATATATATATGTTCTTCAAGTCTGGACTGTATACAAAAGAAAATTCTGAGTCTTCACCTGTGAAAGGATATTATAAGACTGTTCATGATCCTAAAGGTGAGGTCCAGGTTTCTCTTCAAAATTCTGATCATACAAGTTAAGGTTAGAAAAGAAGAAACCTAGTCCTTCCATTTGTTCTGAGAACAAAATTCAAGCCCCTGTCTCAAAGGAAAAGAAATCGAGAATCCTATCTCGTTTCTATGCACAAAGAGACATGGTCAGCTCATAGCTGACCATATATATACTTAGCTTAAAATTCAGTTGAGCTGACTTATGAGGATTACAGTGACAATATCTGACTTTGAATGAAAATGTATAAAAATTAAAGGGTATTCACATCAGTGAATATTTGGTTACAAGGAAAGACGCAGGCAGTATGTTATATTGAAGATTATCTTTAAGCCCTGTAACATCTAGTATAGCTGTGAGCAAGTTGAAAGTGAAGTGTGGATCAGCAGGTTTATGGTCACTATTATTTATATACTTGGCAGACATCTTCAGTGGCACATTTTGCATGAATAGACATCTTCAGGGTTTACTGAAGCCCATCGCCAGTCTTGAGATCTTGATGAGCAGTTGGTTAGCTTGGCATCATTTGCTGATTATGAGCTTGTCCATATGACAGAGATCTCTTCTCTTGATAAACTAAGGGAATCAGCATGGATCCTTCATTAAAAGTAAGTCGACATTGTATTTTTACACATTGTGTTACTGATTCTAGGATTCTTACCTTATAACCTTGAAAGCAAGAAATCAGTTTCTCAGCAAGAGTTCCAGTGCCATATACCCTTTAATCAACTCTGACTATTTCTGCAGCATTTGATGCATGATAAACATTGCTTGGGTCCTCTCTGGACTAAATCAGATTTTAGAATGTGGTCGGAGATGCTAAGAACAGCAAAGGCCCAGGACTCTGAAACCAGGTAGCATAAGAAACCCTGACATAATCAGATTTGAAACAGACTACATCAGTTTGCCCTATCAAGAAGTTGGAAAGGTCTCCATCTATGAGATCCCTGATTGAAGATTAATCAAACAAAAAAAGGGGGGCCTTGCAACAGTCAAAAGTTCAGGAGCCAAGAAAGAATATGGTGATGAAGGTTGCAATATAAGCAACCTTGGGAGTTTCCTTTTTTTAAAAGGACATGGACCAGACTCTTGCAGCTGTCCTTATAATCATGAAAGCCAGAGATACGTCATTGAGAAAACATTGATGAAGGGAACTGAAAAGTCCCTGATGTTGGGCACTTTGATTTATTAGATAGATAAAAAATGCCATATGTATACAGATGTCTTATCAGACGATCCTCCATATTGGTAGCAGTCATCTAGCAATGAAGCAGTTGACTGATGAGACCCTAGTTTGATGATACAGTTGGAAGATGAGAAGCAGTCTGATACAGACCCAATGATCAAATGGAATAAGACTTCAGAGGGAGTTATACAATCCCTGGCAAAATGCCTTGATGATTCTTCTTGCCCAATGATTATTACAAGGAAGACCATATCAAAGGATGTTGATCTAATTCAATATATCTCTGATTGCCGGAGAAGCTGCATGAAATCTATATGATTATGATTCACTTAATTGAATGGGTGACTTTGGCACATGGACCAAAGGAATAATGACAGGTAAGGTAACAGCTTGAAGATAACTTGATAGTTATGTCACTTCTTGATACTTAGAGAGAGCCATAATCGAAGATGCAGATATTGATAATATCTGTCTAACAGAAGATGATCCTCTCATTTATCAATGTAAGAGGGAGTTGACCTTTCTGATAAAATGGAAAAATTGTTGATATGGATATAAACAACTTGTGGGGGGGCTGGTATTCTTGTTAAACTTACATACCTTGCTACAAAGACTCTGTGACAACTAAGACTCCATGGATTTTTCGATGACGGTTGGGCTGGCAGTATCATGAATGGAAAAAGCACATCCAGGTATTGTATTTCTTGGAATCCACTTTTATTTCATGGATGAATCAAAGGCTGAAGTTTGTTACTTTGGAAGCACTGCTCAATATTCTATATATATATATATATATATTCTAAAGACATTTGGTTGGAGAAGCTCCTCAGTGAACCATGTGTGCACATGCTGGAGATCACCATTGTATATTGCATGAGATTCACTTTTTAGAGAATCCACAATTGGCACTAGGTACCACTTTATTTAGAATATGGTGCAGCTGAGAGCAATCAAGGTCCATTATTTCAGGATGGATGTGCAGGTTTCCGACAACTTCTCAAAGCCTACAGTCTACTAGTAAGGTCAAAATTTATCATCATTCAGAGAAAGGTTGGTATTGTGGAAGGACCCTACTATGAGGGTCTCAGTTGAACATTGAGCTCTGGGAGCTCTTGGAAGCCCGGGGTACTTCTTGGAGTTATGTGTGACCATAGGGTGAGTGGTTCACCTTCCCCTATAGGTACGCTAGGTACAGGGTGAGTGGTTCACCTTCCCCTATGATACCTCATGATAATATGACACATAGGGTGAGTGGTTCACCTTCCCCTATGGTGGTTGTCATGTGTGTATGGTGAGTGGTTCACCTTCCCCTATGGTGGTTGTCATGTGTGTATGGTGAGTGGTTCACCTTCCCCTACGACTGATGAGATATGCATAGGATGAGTGATTCACCTTCTCCTATGGCATATGGGCACAATGAGTGGTTCACCTTCTCCTGCAGATGCCCCAGTAAGAGATGTATATAGGCATCTGTTGACATGTCAGTGTGGCGTGGTTCATCCTTTCCCCACATGTAGGATGCTCATTCACTACAATTGGTTGTTGACATGTTGGTGGGACGTGGTTCATCCTTTCCCCACGTGTAGGACCCTTCCTACGGTTGATTGTTGTGACGTGTGAGGAAAATTTAGCCTTCCAAGCCCTCCCAATAAATTCGCTTGCCTCGCTTCCTTGTCTAGGGCTAGTAGATGACCTATTAGGCCCTTCTTCCAGCAAATTTGATCCTCTTCCAATAGATGGAGAATTTTGACTTTGATGTTAAAAACCCTAGCCTTCTTTCTTCGCACGTGTGAGAGAGAATTAGCCCATAAACTTCTTTTCTTCATCTTTCGTCTTCTTTGCCAGCCTTCTTGTGGAAGACCTTTGCTTGTATGAGTGAGTAGTAAATATATATCCCAAGGAGGTTGAGATCCCTCCTTTATATAGCCTTCTTAAGGTGGACGTGGCTCGTCAAAATAGGTCAGCCTCTTAGCTACCAGGCCGACTTGGTCTTGAAGTGTATTTTGACACTTTTAAATAAACAATAATTATTTTTACAAGTTACAATGTGCCCGATGGGGCTTTCAACATATGACAATGACTCTTTTGACTTCTTGACCTAAGACAAACCCTAGAAGCACTCAATGGGTGCTTGACCTCTGAAATAAAAGACCTTGAGCATGAAACCCATACTTCAAAATAACAATGATATGTTTTCTTTTAGTTTACAATATACAAGAATCAAAAGTATGTTTCATATTTATGAAGACCGAACCTAGTTACACATTTTTCAACACACGTAGGGTTTCCTCTTACTATTATAAACTAGATTGAATCATGTCAATAAGTTATCTCCTTTTCTATGTTAATTAATGTTGTCTCTAAGTCTTTTTTAAACTCTTCAAGAGGACTTAAGCAATGCTAGCCCCTTCCCCTTTACTACTATTGTTCATAGCCTAGGGTCTGAGCATATATATATCAATCATAACATCTACAGGAAGCTTAAAATGAATTCATGTCTTGGAAAACCTTTTGGTAACTCATTTACTCTTTATCAATAATGTAATTGTTTCAAGATGGAACAATAAAGGATGTTAAAGGTTTTCCAAAAGCCTTAAAGTTATTCTACGAAGAAACAAGAATGGAGATGAATCAAACGTCTACAATTTTTTTCAACAACTACTCCATGGCATGAAAATGCAAGTGGAGTGACCCTCCTCTTCCAAGTATGGGATTTAGATTCAGGGTTAAGGTACCTTGGATTTCTAATAAACCTTAATGCTTATGGGAATAAAGACCAATTAACGCTCACAGAAGAAGGGAGAAGAGGATTCATGCTAGTTTATTGGTTTTCTATTAACTATATTCCTATATCCATTATCAACATAGCTAGATCATTATGCTTCAAATTCTTGTGGGAATAGCATTAGTGTTGGAGGCCATACTAGTATATTGGTTTTCTATGGCCTATATCCCTAAATAGATGATTAACAAAGCTAGGACACTCTACTTCAAATTCTTGTAGGAAGGCCATAAGAGAAACTATGGCTATAGTTTCTCGGAAAAAGCTGTCAAGACCCAACACAATAGGATGATGCAGTTTCAAAAACCCTTTTCTATTTGGAAAAATCTTGCTAGGAAAAGCTTTGATTTTGCCAGGGATTATATACCTCCACCTCGGTCGAAGCTGCAACTCCCTTCTTCTTGCCCTTCTTGTTGGGACATTGAACAACATAGTGACCCAACTTCCCACAAGCAAAGCATTTCACTTTGTTCCATCTTCCTTGGAATTTGAGTCAAGGACTCAGCTCTAATTCTGGTAATTTGAGTCACTGTTCCAAATCTTTGACATTTGAACCACAGTCAAATCACTGTTCAGATATTGACCTATGTTCATAGGAATCCTCCTTTGCTAAATGCCTCAAGTCTGGTGCAAACTATCCCCATGTTCAGCCTCAATCTGTTCGAGAAATTCTCTGACATACCTCCTTAAATGCGGCCCAACTTGACTGTAATGTTTCCACAAAAGAGCTACAACCATCTCTGACTTCTGCACAAAAGTACACTAAGTATCTCACCCAGCCCTCCTACAAAACAGCACAAAATTTCTCTAGAATATCAGCCTGCAAACTCTTCCTGAATTCCTTGGACTGCGTGCCTGCAACTTCAGTTGGAAACTCAGGTTTCTGATGTCCCTTTGTTGTGCGTACCTTTCTTAGTCTTGCAATTAAAGCCTCCTCTTTATGAATAATGTAATGTTGTTTCAAGATGGAACAATAAAGGATGTTAAAGGTTTTCCAAAAGACTTAAAGTTATTCTACGAAGAAACAAGAATGGAGATGAAACAAACATCTACAATATTTTTCAACAACCCTACTCCATGGCATGAAAATGCAATCAGAGTGATCCTCCTCTTCCAAGTATGGGATTTAGATTCAGGGTTAGGGTACCTTAGATTTCTAATAAACCTTAATTCTTATGGGAATAAAGACCAATTAACGCTCACCGAAGAAGGGAGAAGAGGATTCAAGCTAGTTTATTGGTTTTCTATTAACTATATTCCTTGTCCATTATCAACATAGCTAGGTCACTATGCTTCAAATTCTTGTGGGAATAGCATTAGTTTTGGAGGCCATACTAAGTATATTGGTTTTCTATGGCCTGTATCCCTAAATAGATGAATAACAAAGCTAGGACATTCTACTTCAAATTCTTGTAGGAAGGCCATAAGAGAAACTATGGCGATAGTTCCTAGAAAAAGTTGTCAAGACCCAAGGCAATAGGAGGACGCAGTTTCAAAAACCCTTTTCTATTTGGAAATATCTTGCTAGGAAAAGCCTTGATTTTTCCAGGGATTGTATACCTCCACCTGTGTCGAAGTTGCAACGCCCTTCTTGTTGGGACATTGAACAGCATAGTGACCCAACTTCCCACAAGCAAAGCATTTCACTTTGCTCATGTCTTTCTCCTTGGCCTTTTGCTTCCCCTTAATTGTTGTTCCATCTTCCTTGGAATTTGTGTCAAGGAATCAGCTCTAAATCTAGTAATTTGAGTCACTGTTCCAGATCTCTGACATTTGAACCACAGTCAAATCACTGTTCAGATATTGACTTATGTTCAGAGGAATCCTCCTTTGCTAAATGCCTTACATCTGGTGCAAACTATCTCCATGTTCGAGAAATTCTCTGACATACCTCCTTAAAATGGGGCCCAAGTTGACTGTAACGTTTCCAAAAAAGAGCTACAACAAACTCTGAATTCTGCACAAAAAGTACACTAAGTATCTCACCCAACCCTCCTACAAAACAGCACAAACTTTCTCTGGAATATCGGCCTACAAACTCTTCCCGAATTCCTTGGACTGCGTGACAGCAACTTTAGTTGGAAACTTAGGTTTCTGATGTCTCTTTGTTGTACGTACTTTTCTCAGTCTTGCAATTAATGCCTCCTCTTTATCAATAATGTAATGTTGTTTCAAGATAGAACAGTAAAGGACATTAAAGGTTTTCCAAAAGCCTTAAAGTTATTCTGCGAATAAACAAGAATGGAGATGAGTCAAACGTCTACAATTTTTTTCAACAACCCTACTCCATGGCATGAAAATGCAATTGGAGTGATCCTCCTCTTCCAAGCATGGGATTTAGATTCAAGGTTAAGGTACCTTGGATTTCTAATAAACCTTAATGCTTATGGGAATAAAGACCAATTAATGCTCAAGGGAGAAGAGAATTCATGCTAGTTTATTGGTTTTCTATTAATTATATTCCTATATCCATTATCAACATAGCTAGGTCACTATGCTTCAAATTCTTGCGGGAATAACATTAGTGTTGGAGGCCATACTAGTATATTGGTTTTCTATGGCTTATATCCCTAAATAGATGATTAACAAAGCTAGGACACTCTACTTAAAATTCTTGTAGGAAGGCCATAAGAGAAACTATGGCTATAGTTTCTCGGAAGAAGTTGTCAAGACCCAAGGCAATAGGACGACGCAATTTCAAAAACCCTTTTCTATTTGGAAAGATCTTGTTAGGAAAAGCCTTGATTTTGCCAGGGATTATATACCTCCACCTTTGTCGAAGCTACAACTCCCTTCTTGTTGGGACAGTGAACAACATAGTGAACCAAATTCCCACAAGCAAAGCATTTCACTTTGCTCATGTCTTTCTCCTTGGCCTTCTGCTTCCCTTAATTGTTGTTCCATCTTCCTTGGCATTTGTGTCAAGGACTTAGCTCCAATTCTGGTAATTTGAGTCACCGTTCCAAATCTCTGACATTTGAACCACAATCAAATCACTATTCAGATATTGACTTATGTTCAGAGGAATCCTCCTTTGCTAAATGCCTCGAGTCAGGTGCAAACTATCCCCATGTGCAGCCTCAATCTATTCGAGAAATTCTCTGACATACCTCCTTAAAATGCGACCCAACATGACTGTAACGTTTCCAAAAAAGAGCTACAACCAGCACTGACTTCTCCACAAAAAGTACACTAAGTATCTCACCCAGCCCTCCTACAAAACAACACAAACTTTCTTTGTAATATCGGCCTTCAAATTCTTCCCAAATTCCTTGGACTACGTGCCTGCAGCTTCAGTTGGAAACTTAGGTTTCTGATGTCTCTTTGTTGTACGTACCTTTCTCAGTCTTGCAATTAATGCCTCCTCTTCTTTGCTCCTCCTATGCTCCTCTCAAATGCACATGAGAAAAATGAATGGAGTCCCAAATGCCTTCTCCCTTTTTATCTCTCAATAGACTAGGAAAACCTAACCTTATTGATCAAGGGCTGAGATTAAATCTCAGCCCATGAGATCAAGTCCCCCACTTCACCCACTCTCTCATGTGGTCCCACTCAATTAATGAGTCTCCTAGTTACCTTTCAATGTTGTGTACCTTGAGCACTTTTCTCCACATAAAGTCAACATTAAATTATAAAAGTGACTTTACTAATAAAAGGCAGTGCGTATTTTTTCTCCCTAAAGTCACATTTAAAACATAAAGTGACTTTATTAAAAAGTACCTAGTACATGTACCACCTCATAAAATGACTTTACCCTGTGACATTAATATAACTCATCATGTCACATGATAAAAAGGACATTAATAAGTTTTCCTGGGCAAAAAGGCAAATGCACTAGGAAATACTACCATGGCACCCTTATTTTCAACATTAGGTTGGCCACACCCCAGTGCATGAAATGCCTAGAAACTTCGAAACAGATATGATATGCCTTGGGAATGTTGCCAACAATATCATAAGATGTTTCATGTTGCCTTAAAATCTAGCAGGTCTTGTGAGGGGACTCACAAGGCAAGGGCTATACTTGCAACAATGAGGTAGATTGCCACTGTCACCTCAGGGATCTTCCTCTTGTTCTTTAGTGGAATTTCACCACAAATGAGGCTCCCTAGTGATCATCTAATAGGATTTTCCATGTCATATGGTTCAAGGTGATAAAAGCATAGGATAGGTGGAGATTGTCACTGATGGACAAAGGCTCAAAACTCTTTGATAAGGAATAGCATATCATGCACCAAGACTAGCGATAGTTAATATGACCTAGAGTTTCTTGATATGTAGCATCAAAGGAGTAATTGGGCACATATGAGTCAAAGATAGGGTTTACCAAAAGGTAAGATCAACAAAATAATAGAGAAACCCCTCCAATTAACCCTCAAGTTGAAGCCCTAGTAGGGTTAGGGTTAATAGGGCACAAAAATATCTAGAGGGATGATGTCAACCCTCTAAGGGGAAGTTTTACCATGAAAAAGGCTAGATTATAAGTTAAAAGGATCACCAAGACAAAACTTGGTATTACCACAAGCACTCATCCACAAGTGCCCTAAATTAACTCAGCCCTAGCGGGTTGCCTTAAAAGGCTTAGAAAATAGGAAGAAGGAAAATATTTAGTTTTTCAAAGTTTTTGACTAACACAAAAATTGTCAATGCCTAATCCTACTTGAGAGATGGAGTCTTAAGGGCAATTTCAAGAGATAAAGGACAAAAGTTTGGAGTAAGGGGGTAAAGCTCTTGTTTCCACTTGAATAAACCCTGACTATCTTTTTTGTGAGGGGACAAATTAAATAGGAGAGGCACACTAGGAGGTCTCCTATGGATTTCAGGGAAGAGATGTTCAACATGCAAAATTATCCAAGATTTTCCATAAACAATTTGCATTTAGACATGGAGCATAGGAAAACCCTAGGAATAATTAATTACATGTAAACAATGGAAAATCTGCAATGAACTTACAATTCTTCCATGGAAAAAGCCTTCTTTCCATTCCAAAAAGACATCTCCAAGACATATGCCAATCTCCAATAGAAAGAGCACCATAAAAATCACATCTCCACAAGTAGCGAGTTACACAAAGGCTAAGTCAAGCTCTCAAGAAGAGATCGCAATCCAAGTGTGATGATGAAAAATAACAAGTGAGTGATCCTCATTATATATGAAGTCTAACGTCTAACACTCACCAATATTAGCCTAAAAGCCCTATGACAAGTTTAATTTTCAGTATGAATCAAGACAGTGGGTTACAAGCCAACCCAACAACTCATAATTAGAATAATATGGCACAAAAGCCCACATGTGGGTCAAAACTCTCTATAAGCATATGACGTCGTGACCTTTTTGGAAAATAAATGATGTGAAAGTGCATGAAATGGGTTAGAGGGATGTCCCATCATCATAATCAACTTCATCCTTGAGGGGATGCCCTCAAGAAGTGCCTCAAAATGCCTTCAAGTGTCAAAGTCGTCCTTTAAGTGCCCTACGTCACCTTCAAAGGGGCTAGAAGTATAATGTGGCACAATCTCTCTCCAATGTCGAAGCTCCAATCGGTAGTAAAAGCCCTCTCTTGTCATGACCATCATCATCTAGACTCTGGATCAAGTCATACCCATCATAAAGTGTCAAGGCCAGCTTGGGAGCATGTTGGCTCCACTAGATACATCATCAAGAATCTCCAACTCCAAGCAAGAGGAGCTCAACGTTTCAGCATCTAGGGGTGCTCTGAGGTGTCAAATATTTGTTGGAGTCATCAAAGAGCCCAACATTCTACTCTAGAGGGGCAATGGTGTATATGCAAGGTCATCACTTCTCTCTGGAAATGTGTTACAACCTGCGCATGACGTGTAATGAATGCATGAAATGTGCCCTCAAGGCCTTTGTTGTTGTGTGAAGGAAAGCGTAACAAAACCATCTCAAATTGAAGTGAAAGTTACCAATCATTAGGGACAATGACTATAGAAGCATCATAGTGGACCATGCTTAATTGTTAAGGGAAAAATAATACTTTAAATTGGGACCACCTTCAAATCTCTAACTAGACCAAGTCCTATAAAAGGGTTCCCTACCTATGTTAAGGATGGCTACATAGTCTAAAACAATGCGAAACACGCATATGGATTTCCAAATGAATTGAAATTACATGATTGAGCAAGAATACTCAATAATAATACAGATACAGATTTGCATCAGATGGGCTCTGCTGAAAACCATGATCTGTTAGGTACTGATCAATTTTCATGTACCAAGCCCGAGGAGCTTGTTTCAATCCATAAAGAGCTTTAGCTAATCTACACACTTTCTGTTCTTGACCAGCAATCTTAAATCCTGGAGGCTATGTCATGTAGACTTCTTCCTGTAAGTCACCATTTAGGAAAGCACTTTTTACATCCATCTGATGAACTTTCCATTTAAACTGAGCTGCTAGGGCAAGGACAAACCGTATGGTACTCATTTTGGTTGTAGGAGCAAAAGTCTCCTCATAGTCAATGCCTTCCTTCTGTGAGAATCCTCGAGCCACAAGACAAACTTTATACTTCTCTAGAGTTCCATTGGCTTTGTATTTCACTTTATATACCCATTTGCAGCTAATGGGCTTTTTTCCTTCAGGAAGATCAGAAAGGGTCCATGTGTGATTTTTCTGAAGACTTTGGAATTCAGCTTCCATAACCTGTTCCCACTCAGATATACCCTTAGCCTCTGAGTAAGTTTGAGGCTCAAAGATACTGTGTAGATTAGCCATAAGAGCAAAATTTACTGTAGATTGTTGTTTGCTCTTATGTCTAGAAGTTCGTCCTTCGAGGAGTTCATCATCCCTGAGATCACCAATGGTTTTAGCCCACCATTTTGGCCGAGAAGTAGAGGAACCAATATCAAGAGGAGATGAAGAAGGTTCAGAAACAATAGGAGCAGCAAGAGAACGGTTATTTTCCGGAGGAAGTTCAGGTAGTGTATTATCAAACACTGATGCTGCATCATCCCTCCCATCAGGTGGACTTACTGGAAGAAGAACACTGTGTGGTTGATCCTTAGACCATTGCTCAGAAGAAGAAGACTGAAAGAAGCCTTTGTCTTCATCAAATACCACATCCTGACTGAAGCTAAGACGACCAGTGGCTATATCTATTAGTCTGTAAGCCTTGTGATGATCACTGTACCCTGTCATCATGAGTTTCTGGCTTTTGGAATCCAACTTAGAGCACTTAGCAGCTGGAATCCAAACATATGCAATTGAGCCAAAAACTTTGAGGTGACTGATCTTCGACTTACGACCAGAACAAACCTCTTCGGGAGTCTTCCCTTTAACAGCCTGAGTAGGTGATCGGTTAAGAAGATAAACAGCAATAAACACTGCTTCAGCCCAGAATTTGTTTGGAACATTCTTGTGTTGTAACATGGAGCGAGCCATTTCAACAACCGTGCGGTTGCGGCGCTCAACAACACTGTTCTGCTGGGGAGTGTACGGAGTAGTGAACTGGCGTTTTATGCCATGAGTATCACAGAAGTTGGAAAAAGCAGAAGAACAAAATTCCCTCCCGTTATCTATCCTAAGAGTCATGATATTGCAGCCAGACTCTTTTTCAACTAAGGTTTTAAACTTCTGAAAGATACTAAATGCATCAGATTCATATTTGAGAAAATATACCCACATATTTCTACTGAAATCATCGACAATAAGCAAAAAATATTTGCAAGCAGTGATAGAAGATGTATTCATAGGACCACAAATATCAACATGAATTAACTGAAGTACCTTAGATGCGCGCCAAGATTCTCCATTCGTGAATGAAGACTGATGTTGTTTGCCAGATTGACAAGCGCCGCATACGCCCAACTGCTGAGTCTGAATGTCAGGTAATCCTGACACAAGTCCGTCCCTAGAAAGCTGAGAGAGATACTGCATGTCGAGGTGCCCATATCGCTGATGCCATAGAGTGCTGATGGGAGAAACACGAGCTGCTAGTGTCACTTCTGGAAAATCACCAGTGTCAAGAAGCCTGTATAAACCATGATCTTCTAGGCCAACAGCAACTGTAAGGCTAGTCTCTCTGTCGATAATAGAGCATTTGTGCGCACTGAATACTACATCAAATTGAGGAGAGTTCCTCATAATCTGACTGACAGACAACAGATTAATTTCCATCCCAGGAACATAGTACACATTCAGGAAGATGAGTGTGCGTCCACCAGACTGGATTTGAACTGTTCCTCTGCCATCTACTGTGTATTTTTCACCTCCTCCAAATACCACGGAATCACTGAAAGGTGAGAAGTCAATAAACCAGTCACGCCTGTGAGAGAAATGGCGTGATGCACCAAAGTCGATGTACTAGGCAGATGATGGAATATGATCGGAAGCCCTTTTAGCCATAAACGCGTAAAAGGCAGAATCTGTCTGCTCGGAATGTTCTGCAACATTTGCTGTCTGATGAAACCCTCCCTGTTTCTTCTGTTCAGAAGCAATTCTCTGTCGGCAATCTTTCTTCATGTGGCCAAACTTGTGACAGTAGTTACAATGCACATTTTTCTTCTTAGCAGGATCAAAAGACTGAGAAGAACCTGTCTGCTGAAAGGACTGAGATGACTGATATTTGGCAGCAAAAGCATTTTCTGAGGAGGCTGATGCTGCACCACTACCAAACTGTTGTTTCCATCGATCCTGCTGCATGAGTTTGGTGCATAATGCCGAAAACTTTAGATCAACATTAGTGGCAGTAATGTTTAGAGTTTCTATGAAGTGCTCATAAGATTGTGGTAGACTTTTCAGAGTGATGACTACCATATCTTCTTCCTCCATGGTGCGACCAATAGCTTCGAGCTGATCTCGAATGTCTTTAATCTTGTTGAGATGTTCCTGTAAAGACATATGTTCGTCCATCATGATGGAGAACAACTGATTTTTGAGAAAGAAAGCTCTGTTTTTGTCGGATGTCTCATGTAGTTCCTTCAACTGTTGCCAGATCTCAGCAGCTGTCTTGCCAGAAGGAATTTGAGGTAACTGATCATCTGTGACAGAGAGCTTAAGGAGCATAACTGCCTCTCGATTTCGATCATCAAACTTATCTTGATCGGTGCCAGCTGTACCAGGACGGAGTTCTTTGTTGAGAACGAGTTGGTCAAGATGCCTATATTCAAAAATGGTCAACATTCTCTGTTTTCAGATGTTATAGTTTGTGCCATTAAAGCCTTGACTACCTTCCAGCATTAGATTGGTTAGTGAAGCCATCTGTTTGTTTCTCAAGAAGATAATAAGAAAATCTGACTAATTCGGACAAAATCTTACAGATGTTACTGCTGGAAACTTGATTCGGGTGTAGTGAGAACTACTCAGCTAGAAAAAAAGAAGAAGGAACCTGGCTCTATTTCAGCATAGAAACCTTCAATATTTTAGTCATAAGTATAGAATAATTCCAGTTGTACTAACTCAGGAATATGGTCCCAGAATGGCTGTAGCTGATCTTTTTACTCTATTAATCTGTTCAGAAATACACCAGCAACTTTTATTCGGCACTAGAGCATAGAAACATACCCTCCTTGAATGCAGAGATGACTCGGCCAATAAATCAGTTAAATAACAGCTGAGAGAAACTTCACAACTTGCAAGGTTTTATTCGTTTTCCGCAAATATAATATGTCCAGCTCCCAAATATACGCACATATATTTTAATCGGTCGCCGTTCGTATATAACCCTGATAAAAAACAACTGGAAACTACACGGCGACAGTAAAAAAATGTTTACGAAAATCACAGATTAAAGACTTTCGTATTGCGGGTGAAAAGATTACCGGCTGCTGAGCTATTACGATGGCTGTCGATTTGGCGTCGATGGAACTTTCGAAGCTTAGACTTGAGTCCTCGTTACAATGGAATAAACATGGCAAAAGTTCAGTCGTAACACTGTCTCTCAAAGTTCCACGAATTTTTTTTTCGAATTAATGGCCCACGTGAGGCAGTTTTACGACTCTGCCAGTGGATTCGAATTATATTGGTCTTCACAGCGATTTGCAGATCCACAAGATTTGATTTGATGAACAGAGAAGATAAATCATAAAATCCTATGCGTGGTGAATCCTCTGACTGTAGCCACAGCAAGATGATTGAATTCTGTAATGAATACCTGCGATGCTGTCACTGTTGTGTCTGACGAAACCCGCTTGGAACCCATCGCAAGGGTTATGGATTCGAAGCCGTCACCAAAATCCCGTCAACGGCACCAATTATCGGACGCAGGTTTATTTGTGTGTTCTCTTCTGAGTATGGAAGCGTAACTGAGCTTGTGAAACCCTCGTCCAACATAAAAAAATGATGCCACTAAAAAAATTCACTGGAACCACCACGAATTTAATAAAAAAATTGAACCAACAAAGAACGAATCTGGAACAGAGAGCAACAGCTGAAAAGTTATTTCGAACGATCCACTTCTGTATCGAGATAGATGACTGTAAGCTTTTATCACAGTGAGCAAAGCCGAAGCTGAGACTCAGTGAAGGCTATCTGGCTTACAGAGGACTCGACCTTAGAAAGGAATAACAGAAATAACTCAAGAGAAAAGGCTCTGATACCATAAAACAGTGCGAAACACGCATACAGATTTCCAAATGAATTCAATGAATTGATTGAGCAACAATACTCAATAATAATACAGAGATATTTACAAAGATAGAAACATCAAGTTTCTATGTAAAGAATCAGTTTCATCTAAGAAACTGCTAAAAGAATAAAATTAGCAACAGCTAAAAGAATGAGCATTAAACTAAAATAGTATTATTCTAATACTTTGGAGGTGCCATGACAAATATGTCTGCATTTTTGTTGGCAATGGCATATTAAAATTCGAATTTAAATAAATGATAAAATAGTGAAATTCAATTTTCAAATACAAATAAACTTGATATTTTGATGAGCATTCAAATCATGCATAACTTGTTCAAATTTCAGTTTTCCAATTTCTTCAATTATTTCAAATTTAAATAACAATAATTATCACTTCCTATTGTGCCTATAACATGTGTATTTAATGAATTTGAGGAGAAATAAATTGGTAGCAAGCTTTATTGAATTTCCATTAAAAAGTCAAAGCAGCCCAAACAACTGCAAAATGAAATAAAGTGGCATGTAAGGCTGAATTGCTGCCATGAGTACAAGAATTGGGTGGGAGTTTGCCTAATAAGGCTATGACCATTGATTGCTAAATTACAGCACTGGGTGTTGTAATTTGTAGTTATCCTTCTGATGCAAACTATTTTCAGTTTCTAATATTAAGGTTTATTCACTTAATCTCTTCTCAAGCTGGCATCTCTGTTTTTGAATGTTGGTTATACATGAGCACCTATTCAGATTCCACTGTGCTGTTAATTTTCACAAGCTCATCACTTCAAATGTTGATAACTAAAACAGGTAAAGCAATAAATTTGAAATTACTTGACATAAGCATCGATATGAGTCAAAAGAAGCTCTCCACAATGGTCTGGCTGTAGAAAAAAATACTTCTTAAGCCTGTTTAGAGTCTAAACTTTATATTCTATCCAATAATACCAGGAGATAATAGTGGAGTGTCTTGGAGATACATACTTGGAGATAATAGTGGAATGACTTTATTACCATCTGAACTTGTAAATTGTAATAGTCAGAACTCTTTTTCAAGGTAACCATATTGTGAATCAGCAATAGTTATGTGAGCCACCTACAATTAATTGAATGTTTTGCAGAGATGGATTGAGATGTCTAAAATGTATACCATTCAAGAGGCCATTATAGTCAGTGGCAACTGGCAAGTGCCATGCATCCAAGTCAAGTTTATAACTTCTATCAACAAGACTTTTTAAGCATTTGATGTTGGATTATCTGTAAACTGTCATATTTTTCAGTCAAGTGTATACTCTTCATTATAAGGTTAATCTGTGAAAGAAAGTGCTGTAACCAAGTATTGAGAACTCTGGCAGACCATCAACAGATAATTGATAATTGGCTAAGGCTCTATGGTGCCCGTGCAATCAGGGAATTTTGAGTCCAACCACATTGCTTTAAAAAACATTCTATTACCATGAGTCATGACAGGAATAGGAATGTGGATTCACTGGAGATTCCGTACAAAGTTGAATAATTGTGAAGAAAATTGGAAAAGCTGGAATGTGCCAACAAAGAAAAAGAAGAGAACTAACAAACCATCAAAAACTGGTTAAAGAGACGGGAATGATTGAAGTGCAGGAAGTACATGGTCCTTGGAGAACTCTACCACAGGTCCACAGGCCACTCATTATCAAAGAGGAGAAGGACAAAGTAGCCTTGATGGTGAACCCTCCCTGCATAATATGTGTCCCTCGATCTCCACTATCAGCTGACATATTTCAGGAATTCAGTACTTGGTATAAATTATAAATTATAATCCATCAATTTACATCCAGACTTATAACTTATAAGGGAGCAAAAGAATTTGGTGCTAGCCTAAAACAAGATCGAGAAGCTCTAATGGGTTGGTGGATGGGTATGCACTATTAAAATTCACAAACAAGTGATCAAAAGTTTAAAATTTAAATGCCACACACATGGAAAACATAAAAGAGGAAGCATGACAATGGGTAAACCGTAAAGCAACTAAAAGTGCCAGATAATGAGAGAATGACAAAACAGCAGAAAATGTGAAAAACTAAAACTTATAAATCTCAAAGAATAAATCTTAATAGATAGACTATCAGCCAAAAACTCCCAGAAAAAGCTTACAGAAGAAAACACTGGGTTATCCCATGGACCTTCCTCTCAATTAAAGCTCCATCTTTTTTTATTCAAGGGTGCATGGTTGGTTATTCTCAAATCTCAATAACAGTCTTGCCGTTAAGAATAGACTACACCATTCTAGTTTCACAGATGGTAACTGCGTTACGGGGATGTAAGGTCACTCAAAGATTCTGGGAATGGAAGTTATAGTACTCTTACCTTCATTGGAAAGGGTTTATTTTATATGACAAGTGGATGATC
This sequence comes from Pinus taeda, assembly GCA_000404065.3. Lineage (NCBI taxonomy): Eukaryota > Viridiplantae > Streptophyta > Pinopsida > Pinales > Pinaceae > Pinus > Pinus taeda. The sequence continues at coordinate 352,291 of APFE030616677.1, read as the reverse complement.
AGACAATAAGAAAAGGTATATGGGATACCCTACAGGCTACAACTATTAGCCATCCCCTTCCTGTGGAAAAGGTGATGTTGGGCAACCTTCAATGAGAATTGTTGGCTTACAAAGGAGAGTTATCTGCTCAGTATCATGCTAGGATAAGCAATCTTAGGAAAAAACTTAACTCTTTTACAATGGGTGCCAAAGCAAACATCTTGGCTTTTCTTGCCTACGTTAAGGGGGGAAGCTCCCCTAGTAACCTACCTATACGGTGACCCATTAATGCAGAAATATATGACGTATCTTGTTGGGTTCAATAACGAAATATAAGATGCATTTTTGTTTCTCAGAAAAAAAGTTATACCATGGAAACATGCACAGAACACACTACATAAGTCACAAAGCTGTCAGCATCTATACTGATGATGGAGAACCTGCGGTCCTGCACATTAGCACCTTGAGAACTCTAGCCATATGCTTATACATGACTTGTTTCTCGATATGGTCTCTAGCAAGGATAATAAGATTTGATTTCTATATAGGGATTTGTCAAAGAACTGGTTAACAAAAACTGTATATAGCAGTGTAACAAATGGCTTGGAGGATGCACTAATATTGAAATATAATTGAACATAACTAGCTTGAATATAAACCAAGCTTTGGAGACAGTATCATATAACAAGCAATGCCAATAGTCAACTAAAGAATGCAAGCTATTGTTTTGCAAAGCAATACAATGATACATACGCCACTATACAATGATACTGTATACATACACTGGTGCCGCGGTGCCGGTGCGTGCAACATCGGTGGTCTAGAATCTGCGTGCAGCGTCGTGCCACAGTCCACTGCTCAAAGCCCCAACTTCCAAGCGGCAAGCCTCGGCTGAGCTCACACTGCGTGCAGCGTCACGCGTGCCCAAACGTCTGGACTCTGCAAACTCACGAATCACTAGACTCACTGCAAACAAAGCTCACTACAAACAAACGCTCTGTCGCTCAGCAATCAACCCGATAGTGTGTGCCAAAACGATAGCCCGGGATAGTTTATAAAGAATTATTTGGCGGGAACTTGGAAGAACTGCTAAAAAGCGGTATGCGGCCCACTGTTTTTCTTCTAAAACCGTCCAGAAAACCATCGATTAAGTTCGATTCGGTTCGTTTAGGTCCGATTAAGTTCGATTCAGTTCGATTCGGTTCGAATCGGCTTGAGGTTCGGCTTGAGGTTCGACCTTCAGGTTCGCCGAACCTCAACGAACCTCAATTTTTTTTTATGGGTTCGGCGAATTTCGAACCTGAAGCTTCAGGTTCACCGAACCCTGTGACTTAGCTTGGTCCTTCTTCTTCTTGGTTTGTAGTTGACTTATCATGGTGCTCTTCTTTTTCAAGTAATGGTATATCTTTGTCACAGGAATCAATTGGAATATCCTTGGATTTTTTGTAGGCATGATTTTCGTTGAACATAGCATCCCTGCTCACTTCAATTTGTCTTCCTTCCTTGATGTAGATTTTATATGCCTTTGAAGAAAGATTGTAGCCAACAAAGATCCCTTTAATGCTTGTAGAATCTATTTTCTTTTGCTTGTCCTTTGGAACATGGATGTATGCGAGACACCCAAAGATTCAAAGATAGTCCACACTATGAAAATTTGGAAAAACCAAATTTCTACTGCAGCAACTGATTAAGCTTCTTCTATTTGTCAAATAACTGAACAAATTATTTACTGTGTTCTATGGTAAATATTGAAACCAATACACTGCAACCTCCACTAACTAAATCAATATGTGGAAACAAGAATCTGAGCAAGAAAGAAATAACACAAGTGACATTGTTATTTTTGGACCAATGTCCCCGAAAAAACCCAATGCGGAGAAACCAGTGCAACAGATGAGGGTTTGTATTATTAAGCAATCGTTTTCTAAATACAATTTTCGGATGTCTTGCTGGCTATCCAATACAGAGAATATGACTAACAGAGAGATGAGTGAGATATACCCACACTATCACTGGTGATCCTGACTGATCCAACCACAGAATGGCTAGTCCCTTGCTGCCTCTGCGCAATCACTGTGTAGGCCCTGCATCACAGCTTCTGGGGATTGCGTCACTCTTCCGCCGATCAATTTTCCTTTGAGACTTCGATTTCTGGCCTCCCGGTCTCACAGCCCGACTTCCGGCTTTAGAACTCGACCTCTCCAACAAAATATGGATCTCCTCTCAGGCTTTGCATTGCTTCTGCGTCAGGCTATGTTGCCCAATGTAGCCTCTTCGCTGCCTCTTCTGGATCTCTCTTTGCCTCCTCTGCAATGTATTCCCAAATCAAAAAATTCTCCAACCGAAACTCTTTGCCACTCACTGCAAGAAACCACTTCGATCTTCTCTCTAGCAATTGTTGTACTGCCCTCTTTGAGAAATTCGATCTCTTGATCTCTCTCCGATATCTCTTCCAAATGCCCATCAAGCCTCCTCTTATAATCCTTCACTTGAGAACCAACGCCCCAGATTAGATTCTAATCAATGGCTTAGAACATTTTGGCTTGATCCTCGCCTTCTTCTAGAAGTTTCACCCACAGTTTGATTAATACTCTTTAATTATTTTAATTTCCTAAGTTTAGACTTGGGCACCCATTAAAAATAATTAATTATTTTAATAAAACTATTTCCAGGTGGAATTTCCCAAAACGATTTTTGGGTATTGTGGAATACATGTGTTCAAGCCTCCCTGCAAATTTTGAGGTTTAGAGTACATCCGATGCTACCAAAAATCAACACTCCCTCTTAGTGAGGAATGTGCTCTAGTAATGCACCCTTCTGAAGCATCACCCTTCTCTATAACATCTCCCTCTATGCTGTTGATGTCTGACATCGCTGCCCACCAACTACTGTGCAAATGATGCATCTGTACTGCTGCTAACCCTACCACTACCAACACTGCATCTATACTGCAACCCTCATAATTTCTACATTTGTGTTGCTGCTGGCACTGCCATTGCCACTGCCAACACTGCACTACAACCTTTTCCAACTTCTCCTGCTATTGCACCAACAACGGAAAAGCATCCAAAATTACCGAATAGGTGTTCAACATGATGCATCTATTGTTGGAGTTCTCGCTGTTGCTAGTCTCTGCACTGACCCTCTGAAGCCTCTACATTGTTGCTGACTCTTGTCTGTGCCAACTGTTATCACTCTGTAATTTCCCAAGGCTATGGAGAGAAACCCAGAGGTAACCACAAAACCACTTGCAAAGTTGGGATCTAGCCCTTCCAGCGTCAGAGAGGGATCTCTTTTTTGATTTAGATTTATGTTTAAGATATTAGGCTAATTATTGAGTTCTGAGGTTGGTTTTTCAAAGATTTGGTTGAAATTTGCAAGGAAAGTCCATGGCGCATGGAGTCATGAGTCTTTGGGTGATCAAACGCAAAAATGATAGAGCAACTATAACAAGGCAGGATAGGCAAACTTTTGGAGCTTTTAAAGTATTTGTGGAGTGTTTAGGATGAAAATGATTTAAGTTCAATTAAATATAGAGCATGCTGAGATGAGTTATATACTTAACATCAGAGTGAAAAAATTAACATTGTTTACAAGCTAGAGCACAGCACATTTAAGCAAATTCGGCTCTTTATCTTCTTGAAACAATAGAGATTGAAAACATATGGAAATCTAAGAAAATAACAATTTCACATGAGAAAGTACATCACCATATGGCTTGACACATGAATCATGGAACAAAACTTCTCTGTATTATTGCAAATTGATCACTTTGGTACAACTTACATCAAAATGTGGCTCCTTTCTTCATACAAGTTCCAACCCATTCTAAGTCTTATTACAACATATTTATAGAATTTCTGCTAAACTAACTTCAGATTCCAAAAAGTAACTGATTACAAAATAATATCTCACAATTTTTGGAGAAATCTGAACAATAAACTAAAGATAAAATCAGTCACTGGAAAACTGCAGGAAATTTGGATTTTGGAGAAATCTAAACAATAAACTAAAGATAAAATCAGTCACTGGAAAACTGCAAGAAATTTGGAACTGCTGGAAAATCTTATTGTCTTCACAAAACCTGCTAGTTGCCATCTCAAATCAGTCTTCAAATATTGTCTTCACAAAACCTGCTAGTTGCCATCTCAAATCTGATTAACTCTGCCACCTTGTATCAACTAGCTGCCCCTTTTTGACTACTATTTCTGAGCCAAAAAATCTGAAAATAATTGCATGTATGTTGATGTTTTCCACCTAGTTAATTAATAAATTATTTTTATTTTGGAGTTAAATCAAATTTATGTGTCCTTTTTCCCATAGTCTTTGCCTTCATCATCATTAAATATTTAATTCTGGGAAGAAAATATTTTGAATAATATTTCCAAATATTTTGCTTAAACCTTTAAATGAATTTCAAAAAATAAAATTTCAAAATATTTCTTTGAACGATTTAATAAACCATCCTCTTGTTTTAAAATCTATGTCTTGTTTTAAAATCTATGTCTTGTTTTTCCTTCCCATGGATTTTTAAAACCATGTCTTGTTTCCTCTTCCCATGGATTTTAAGAGCCATGTCTTGTTTCTCCATCTCATGGATTTTAAAAACCATGTCTTGTTTTGCCATGGTTGGTAAAATATTTTTACTTTCCTCTTTTACTCTTGTAATTTTTTTTGGATAACTATTTGTCCAAATTTCATTTTGTGTGCATTTCTCTTCTTTATACCATAGCAAAAACATCTTTCTTCTCAGTAAAAATTTCGTTCTTCTTTATACCATAGCAAAAACATATCTTTCTTCTTTGTAAATTTTTTGTTTTTACTTAGTCTCCTTTTACTTTCACTTGTACATTAGTTTCATAAGTATATGACTTGTAAAAATCTCCTTTGGCCTCCCTCACTCACAGTGTAAACTTATTTCATAACATATGAAATTTCCCTTTTCATAAGTATATGACTTGTAAAAATCTCCTTTTGCCTCCTTTAGTTGAGCCTCCTTCATTTGTAAACTTATTTCATAACATATGAAATTTCCCTTTCTTCTTAGTAGAAATTTAGTTCTTCTTTATAGCATAGGAAAAACATATCTTTCTTCTATGTTTTTACTAGGCTCCTTTTACTTTCACATGACTTGTAAAAATCTCCTTTCACCTCCCTTAGTGGCATTTTACTCATCCTCCTTCATTTGTAAACTTATTTCATATTTTTACTTTCCTCTTTTACTCTTGTAATTTTTTTTGGATAACTATTTGTCCAAATTTCATTTTCTGTGCATTTCTCTTCTTTATACCATAGCAAAAACATCTTTCTTCTCAGTAAAAATTTCATTCTTCTTTATACCATAGCATTATACCATAGCAAAAACATATCTTTCTTCTTTGTAAAATTTTTGTTTTTACTTAGTCTCCTTTTACTTTCACTTGTACATTAGTTTCATAAGTATATGACTTGTAAAAATCTCCTTTCGCCTCCCTCACTCACATTTTACTCACAGTGTAAACTTATTTCATAACATATGAAATTTCCCTTTTCATAAGTATATGACTTGTAAAAATCTCCTTTTGCCTCCCTTAGTTGAGCCTCCTTCATTTGTAAACTTATTTCATAACATATGAATTTCCCTTTCTTCTTAGTAAAAATTTGGTTCTTCTTTATAGCATAGCAAAAACATATCTTTCTTCTCTATAAAAAAATTGTTTTTACTTAGTCTCCTTTTACTTTCACTTGTACATTAGTTTCATAAGTATATGACTTGTTGTAGATCTAACCCAGGAATATATGAAAATATAAATAAACCCAAGAAATAAGATAGAAATGAGTATTTATTATCAAACCCTTATGGTAGGGCAACACCATACATTCACTCCTTAAGGAAGGAGAACACTCCACAAGCCATATGCCTGTTCATACAAGAATACTTCTCTTCATACCTCTCCATGTGGAGTCTCTAGCCTCTATATAGGCCTCATACATACAATACCATGCATCATTACCATGTTTCCTCATACCATCAACTAATACCATGGGCCCCTTACATTATTATTAACTACTTGTGGTCCCTTACATGACATGGGTTAACCACCTTATTTATTACTATGGCCCATCCCATTATTACATTATTACCTTGGGTACTTCCCTTGGTACCCCATATTACCCCCCCTAGGTATATAAGATTCCACCCCCCTTAGCATGTTTCGTCCCCGAAACATGGGAAGAACACAAATAATAAGATCTACTCAAAAGAGTAGCCCACTGATACCATGCACGTGCATCTAGCCATCCCAGAGAAAGGTGAACCCTTAATCTCGTTGGTGCCTCGCTCGCTTGAGATGGAAGTTGATCGTGGTAGCTCTTTTGTGTTGATGTGTAGTAGGTGGCTCTTCGCTTCTCCTTATCTATCTTGTGGGAGTTGTTGTCCTTGTGACTAACTGGTTGCCATTTTGATGGTTGTCTTGCGGGGTGATGTGGGTGATGATATGTTGAAGTTTTAACCCACGGTGTCGTCTTCTTTAATTCACCATGTTGAGGTGCCTGTTGTGGTGTCTTCTTTTCCAATATGACTTCAACCACTGAGTCCTCCTCTGATGTATCAACATCTGTAACATTTTCCGCTTCAGCCTCTGTTTGTGTCTGATTGTCGACCATCAACTGCTCATCATCTGATATGTCAGACCCTGGAACATCTTCTGCTTTAGCCTCCTTGGACTCTATCTGTTTATTAGTGGAAATATCCTGTAATGTAATTTTCTTCTTTTTATACCAGAGCTTCAGGAATTTCTTCTGGACATTAATATTGATAGTACCTACCGATTCCATCCAAGGGTATCCCAAAACAACATCTATGTTATCCATATCGGAAGCATAAAAATCACCATGAAACACATACTTATCCATGGAAAGTTTCAAATCCTTATAAATTTGAACATCCTTATCATCAACCTGTGTATTTTCAATATGTGTTGCTGGAACTTGAAATTTGTTTGCCAAATTAACATTGATGAAATTATGCTTGCAACTAGGATTGATAGAAACAATGATCTTCTATTTCTGAATTAATCCATGAACCTGTAATAAGGATATACCAGTAGGAAATAGACCCACATGTTTCTCCTTATCTTGTTTTCTGGCATGAGACCATCTTTCCAAAAGTAATTTTTCAAATTCTTCATCTGGCAAGTTGAGACACTTCTTTTGGTTAAGTAATCCCCACCATGTGGCTACCTCCTCTCTAAATAGCTCCACTATAAACCATTTCCAATTGTTTTTCCATAATGAATTCTGTTTTTTTTATGTATTCTTCAATAGTAGGACCATTATCTTTTCCTGTAAAACCGTAACCCGCCATGAAGAGGGTTTTGAGAAAACTTTGGCGAAAATTTGAAATTGTCAGAGTTTAGTCAATATTGCTCAAAATCTCTATTATAACCTGTTTTTGGAAATGGAACAACCATTCTGCATCTGTCCATGTGATAGAAATCCTGATTCAGACACTGGAATTTCAGATCTGCGTTGCTACTCTCCCGCCGTCACCCAAAATTTCTGCAAAAAGAGCTGATTTTAAATCAGCGATATCTCCCTCATCCGGACTCCGATTCAACTGATTTTTTTTTTTGAATTTTGGTATTTTTTCACAAAGAATCCAGATCTAGAATTGGATTGTACAGATATGGTGCCAAGAGGTCTAGATATTCGCCGCAAATTCGCTGCCCCGAAAAACTGTCTCCAACCCTACTGATTTTTAGATTAGCGATATCTCCTTCATCCGGACTCCGATTCGACCGATTTGTTTTTTGAAATCGGCTATTTTTTCACAGGGAATACAGATCTGCAATCAGATTTATTAGATCTTGAACCAAAATGTACAGATCTGATCTGTAAACTCGCCACCCTTGAAATCCTGCAAAAAGTAAAAAAAAAAAATCCACTTTTGTGCCCAAGAAAGTGCTCTAATACCACTTGTTGTAGATCTAATCTAAAGATATTATGACAGTAGAAATACCCAAGAATAACAAGATAGAAATAGATAGAAATGCTTCTTTATTATCAAACCCTTAAGGTAGGGCAACACCATACGTTGACTCCTTAAGGAAGGAGAACACTCCACAACCCATTCATACAAGAATACTTCTCTTCATATCCCTCCATGCGGAGTCTCTAGCCTCTATATATGCCTCATACATACAATACCATGCATCGTTACCATGGTTTATTCATACCATCAACTAATACCATGGGCCCATTACATTATTATTAACTACTTGTGGTCCCTTACATGACATGGGTTAACCACCTTATTTATTACTATGGCCCATCCTATTATTACATTATTACCTTGGGTAGCTCCCTCGGTACCCCATATTACACCCCTAGGTATATAACATTATATTATGATAATAGAAATAACCTAAGAATAACAAGATAGAAATAGATAGAAATGCTTCTTTATTATCAAACCCTTAAGGTAGGGCAACACCATACATTCACTCCTTAAGGAAGGAGAATACTCCACAAGCCAGATGCTTGTTCATACAAGAATACTTCTCTTCATATCCCTCCATGTGGAGTCTCTAGCCTCTATATAGGCCTCATACATACAATACCATGCATCATTACCATGGTTTCCTCATACCATCAACTAATAGCATGGGCCCATTACATTATTACTAACTACTTGTGGTCGCTTACATGATATGGGTTAACCACCTTATTTATTACTATGGCCCATCTCATTATTACATTATTACCTTGGGTACCTCCCTCGGTACCCCATATTACCCCTCCTAGGTATATAACAGAATGGAAAGAAGAAGTTGTCTTAGTCTCTTCTTCAGCTTGCTCATCTCTCTTTGGAGAAGTCTTGCATTTCATCTACTCCTTTTTCTTTATAAACCAAGGTAGTACCAATTCTGGATGAAAATCCAAATAATTTATCTCCTCATGTCCTCTCTTATGAAAAAAAGAACAAGATGCCCAAGGGCTATGGCTGGAAGATTATTCTTCCGTTTCAACATAGCCCAAACCTTCATATCGAGGTCTCTCCTTTGCCTCAATTAGATGGATAATGCCCTAATTGTTCACTCCAAGGCCTCCTCCCTTGTAACCCATCTTGGACAAGAGATTTTTTCATTACCTTTGATATGCTTCTCAAAGGCTACAAAAGAGATTAAATCAACATTTTCATGTAAATAAACTACATGTAAATGCTTACCATTTTCCTCATCTTTTGACTGAGGCATAAAGATGCTCTTAAACTCTTTCCTAGTTTTTGAGGTGTCATCTTGGACTCTTGGTCTTTCTTCTTTCATCTCCTTAGACTTTAGCACTGATATAACCTCATCCTCATCATCATGTGGAAAAAATGTGCAGACTTGGCCATCTTCCTTCTTTGAGGGGCTTTCTGCACTAGTCTCTTGTGGGTTCTCATCCAACAATCCCTCTTTATTCTCTGCATTAGATGAAGCGGTGGAGGATGCTTCAAGGAAACCTCCTTGTGTCCTTGGTACATAAGAGGCATCCTCCATTTGAAAAGATCCATAGGTTGCATTCTTGCCATGTCCACAAGATTGCTTAGTATTGGAGGGACTCTTTGATACTTTGGTAGAACAACATTCATCAGTCTGTTCCTCCACAACATTCTGCAACATGAGGTGAATTTTTTGCTTCGCCTCCTCAGCAGCTTCAAGTAGTCTTTCAAGCTCCATGTTCTCTTATTGGAGAAATGAAATAATGTCCTATGAATCTTGGAGACTATCATTCTTTGAACTCATGCCCATGCTTATTGAATCTTCAACTACAATTTGAGGTAGAACTAGTGGTGGAGATTGTGGCAATCTTGCTCTACTGCCAAAACCTTCTCCTCTCTTGAGCTTCAAACTTGTAAGCTTCACATTCACTTGCAAACAATTAAATCCTCCTTGCAAAAATAAAACCAAGATATTTGATACCAAACTTGATTTGAATGGGAAAGTTAGTGTTTGTTGTGCTAAATTCCAATTCAGAATAGTAAACAAAATGCTTAAGGATTATGAGGTAAATTGCAAGTTTTACATGAATTTTTGTGTCTTTATATGCAATTCATGAGCTTAAAACATGAATTAAAAAAAAAAAAAAAAAAAATTGAAAAATAGCATAACATTAATACACTCAACAATTAATAAAGGAGTTCACCCCTTTTGGGCTTCGTCTCCTTGGTCCAACTTCCAATAGCTTGACCCAATCTCATTATGCTAAAAATACTTCAGTGATAAAGAGTACATAAAGTGTGTTGACCAAAAGAGTGGCTAGTTTCCCCTTCAAGGAAACATTCTCTTGCAAAGAACTCTCACTCTAAAAACATGAAAACCTACAGTCAGTCATGAAACAATCAACAAGAAAAGTGTTCTCAAATCAAGACCCCATACTGCACCTGACAATGAGCATAATAAGTATGACAATTCACTTGAAGTACTAAAAGAGAACTTCCCTCAAAGACATAATGAGAAAAGATAAACATGAGCTACACCATAGATGTCTCCCCTGATGCAAAAAACATATGAATGCTAGAAAACCCCTACAAGGTCCTCCCCATTCTTAAAAGCCTTCAAAAACTAATTCAACCCCCTTTCTGATCCTAGTACCCATCAACTTAAACCTGCAAAAGGTATCTTTAGAAGTACTCCAATGGCTCTGAAACCTATTCCATTGGCTTCAGAAGACCCAAAAATGCTTGTTTAGCCTCTTCGTGCTTTTGAAAATACCAAAAATTGAAGAATATATGACCTTCCTTAGCCTTTCTTCTAGTTTCTCTACAATTTCCCCAAAATCCAGCCACGATCCTACAAATCCTCCACAAATTGTGCTAACTGGGCACCAAATTTGCAACATTCTGGGTGAATTTGTAGGCACGTTAATTCGTACAGTAAGCTCTTAACCCAAAAAATTTAGTTGCCTGGAGGCTCATGGGACCGGGGGTCGGGCTCTTAACTCCCGCCCCTGACCAATCCTTTAACCACTAACTAACCGAGTGGCGTAGGATTGGTCACATACAGAAATATCGGGCGGAATTAACATGGTTGTTATATTTTTCATCACCCCACGACAGATAACTTTGGGTGGCCACATGGTGGTTCTCCGCAACATTAAACTTGAGGTTAATGTCAACACCCCGCATGGTCTATACTCTAGTCACATGGTTGTGGTCTCCATGGAAGGTATGTCATGGTTAGAGCCTCTTGCCCATGGTCCTGCCCCTAGGCTAGACCTCGTCCCTCATGCCCAATGTGCATACAACTTCATAACAAAACCGTTCATGATTAGTAGTATATTAAGTAACAATGTGATGGTGCGGTGGTTAGGACTTGTGTTGATTTCTGAGAGGTCATGGGTTCAATCCCTAGGGCCTCTGTTCGGACCTCCCATAAAATTTTGGTGGCCCTTGGGCTGCCACGTGGCAGCCTCTGTCCATGCCATGTGGCAACCTAGATTGGCCACCACAAAACCAATGGACTAATGAAATTATGCCACAACACACCAATGACGAGGTGCCACTTGGCACCACCTGATTCATCGGAGGAAACCAAGTCAATTGTACAGTCAGCATACCCAGTCAGCTGTACGAACTGCTAACTGGGCAGTCTGCACACATTTTTTTGGAAAATTCGCATGTTTAGGAAAACGAACAGAACATGTTTATGGGAGCATACGATGTTTGTTTTGCACAAACGAGCTGCATCAAACTAAGGATGATAAGAACTACGCAATCGTTTAAGTTCCACACCGATCCAACAACTTTGAATTTTGAGCAAATTTTAACCTCCGGATCACACGGAGGGGCGACTGCCCCCCTTTTCGAGGGGTATGCAGTGGGGTAGTATCCCCCCTACATGGGGTCCAGAGCAGCGCCTCGAGAAAAAAAAATTGGACCCTATATTAGGTGGGCAAACCGACCTATGGTTTTGTGCATGGATTTCGCACATGGATTTGGGCATGATGGTTTTCTGTCCATGGTATTTTGTAGATCTAGTCAAGGGAACTACAATTATGTTCTAATCCATGGTTAATGGATTGGGGTTTATGGATGCTTCAACATGTATATATATGTATTATAACATTGAAAGGAATATAATGAAAAATCAATCTGGTAGTCTGTGCTTTGGGATCCAGGGCAAATTTTTTGTGTATATTTGTTTTATGTTTTATGCTCTCGCCATTGTTTATTTTCTGTTTTTAAAATTAGTATGCAGGTAATTTTTGTATGGGGTTAAAACCTACAAAATAATATTTGTAGAAATTTTAGGGTATTTTTTTGGATTTGTGGATGATATCTGAGGAAATTTAGTAAATTGGTTGATTTTGAATTAGTGTGTTTAATTTTAAAAAAATCAGTTTAAATCTTCTTTAACAATAGCATTAATAACAACTGATTGTATTAATCACTTAAAATAATATAGCAATTTAGTCAAATTGAATTGATGTTGCAGTTTATGAATTTTTCATCAATTTAAGGTTTATGTAAATGAGGGGAACAAATTTTATAGCGTCAAATATATTTCTTTGAAGTTAAAATTTTGTCACCGAGGTCAAACTTAGTACGAAAACCGGTGAGAAAAGAGGAAAAATATAATAGAACATATAGAAATTGAATAAATTGTCAACCACCCTCTCACATGGTTGTTACAATGTCGTTTTGATTTATTGATATGCCCGGAAATATTGTGAACTAGAATGGCTAGTACAGGTAAAAAAAAATATGCAAACCCAATAAATTTGTCAAACACATATGTTACTATGAAATTTCTTGGAAGGTGTACCAAAAACATTCCATTTAAGTCATTAGTGACACGTGACCCTAACAACATGTGGTTGCTTACGCTTGAGATCTGCAATAATAAAACTAGAAAAACCTGCAACAAAACAACATATGTGATCCATAACAACAAACAACAATATATATCCAATGTAATAACCCAAATGGAAAGACTTTTAAACTCAATAATAAATCTTTTATTGATAACAGCTAGTGAAGAGGTCTACAAAAGGGTTTGCAAATCCCCCTCCGTGGGATGGGTCCTTTGATGTCCTTGATGCTTTAGTAATTGATTTTCTCTCTCAATGCGTTAAAAGTCCAAAACAATGTGTAGAACTCAAGAGGGAGCTTAGATGAAAAGAGACAATAATGGTGACAACGATAATGATCATGGTGAAGAATGAATGAAAAACCCTCCTATTTATAACAAAGTATTGATTTAATCTTGAAAATGGAAAATAATAAAATAATACTGACCAAATCAAGATCTAACCATTAGGAACATTTTATTATGTTTTTTAGAGAGGGAAAAGATATTCAAAATGGTAAAATATCTTTATTTAGAAATAATTAACAAGTAAATTTATTAATTAATTATTTCACGAGGATTAAGAATGGTGTGAAATTGAAATAATCATTAAATAGTGATTTAACAATTATTCTGATAATATAATAAAGGAATAATAAATAAATAATGATTTTTTAAACTATTCCTAGGGGATTTAGTCAAATGTGACCAGGAATAATTATCAAACAATGATTTAATACTTATTACTAGAGGAAATTAAATAAATAATGATTTATTCAATTATTCTCATGGGGTTTTTTAATTTTAATAAGAAAATATTTAATAAAAATGGTTTACTAAATTATTTCCCATGGTGAATTTGATTTTACCATGGTAAAAGTAATCTTGCTTGGTGTATTTTGATCCATCTAGATAGAAATGGCTAGGTGATCATTTTTTGGTGATAACAAATTCCCCACCCACCAACGTATGAGTGTTAGGAGAAAATCATACAACCGAAATACATTATAGGTTACACATCCACAAGACACCAAAGGGGGGTCTGAGAGAGAGACCACTAAAGCAATGTAAGGAAGGACAAAAATGGAGGGGACGAAACCTAATAAACTAATAGAAGTCTCCATTTATGTTGGAGTACATGATCTCAAATGAGGCGGGGGGGGCATAACCATACCCATCAAGATAACTGAGTACAAAGTATAATGGTGAGCCCAACAATGTGGGACTGGGCTACAAAGTATATGGTACATGATATGCTGGCATCAATGGGCCATAAAATAATGCGATGAATGCCATATACACAATGTGCCTTGGGAGACATAGGCTGGACTGAATACAATAACATATGATTACATGAGACATAATGCCCCTCAAGCTGGTAGGGTGAGGGGGGATCGCAACCAAAGAAGCCCTGCTGAATAGGAAAGGGCTCAGAATATTTGAATGGATCATGTGAAGGAGACATACATGTTGTGGGCACTGCAAGCGGCTAAAATCGAACCCATCACATATGCAGAACTGCATCTAAGGCTACTTGAAAGGCCACTCCCTCATGAGGTTTGGAGCATCTCACACACACTCGTGAATCACTGGGACTATCGTTAGGATCACTAAATCGTCAAGTGTGTGATCTCAATCGTGTGATATTGAGTTGGCATTCAGCACGTGAGAAACAACCAAGTCAAAGGGAAATGATGATTCCCTTTCCTTGTTCTAAGGCACTGAACAAAGATGAAGGTTAGAACAAAGGTACACCACACTCTAGACAACTCTTATGGAATAAATGTGCTGAAGTCGACAAAAGATGGTCCGCCATAGTTAAGACAATAAGGAATCCTTAACAAAGGCACGACATATCTTGGTAGAGTGACTAATGTACTAACACCAGTGATGATTATGGAAGAAAAAGAAATGAGTGGTGGATTGATGACTTCCCTTGTAAGAGCCTGATATGAATTGTTGACTTGGCAATGATTGAATCGATTCCGAAGGGGATGGTTAATTACTTAGACGGGGGCTTTTCAAAGATGGAGCAGTATGTTGGAGACCAAATATGAATACAATGGGATTGGTTCAACATAAATATGTGTGTAATATTGTAACTAGACTCAAGGGGAATAAGAATAGACTCCATAGATACAAGGGTGACTCTATGATGCTGCCACATGGGGGAGGCCCAGAGGGAACCATAAAAACATGAGTAAATGATCATTAATCATGGCGAAAATTGACATATGAGTAAACCAATGTGTGCTTAAAGTGGTACTAGAGTATAGATTGCTCAAATGAAGAAATTCAATTTTAATAGGTGGCAAAGTGAGACCTCATGGAAAAAATGGTTTCCTAGTGAAGTGTCAAATTTCCAAAAACAAAGGGAGACCCATTATATAAATAGGTGAGATATTTCCAACGGTGCTAGCGATTCGTCAAATAGAGCTATGGTTTGGTCGCAATGGGCAATAGAAAAACTAGGGGTTTTCCTATAAAAACAAATTTTCCCCCAAATACAATTCATTTACATAATGAGTTAGATAATTTGGGGAGGAGGAGAAGGCCCTAAATTTTGTGGAGATCATGGTGGACAAACTGACTATAAAATTTGAGATTTGCGACTTTCAGGTAGGTGGCCTTACTTGTCTTAAGATGGCCTTAATGCTTCTTGGAAGGATGGTTCCTAGTGAAGAATTAAGGTAATAAAACATCACAGGAATGAACTAATAGAGGAGGTATAGGATCATCCCTTTTCCACAAATTCAAACATGGGGACCTGGAAGTAAGTTTGGAATCACATAAAGTAGAATATTTGAAGATATGGTACGAAGCATCTACGATGTTATGTGTGTATGGCTCAATGGAGAGGCTGGTAGGACAACTATCCAAGGAGTGAGAGGATAATTTACCATACCTAAATCATTGGGGTCTAGCCCGAGAATTATTTTAATAAAGTGAGAAGGTGGTGAGGTGTCATCATGCCCCGAAGCATGAGATACTTCCCCCCAGAATGTGATGATGTCCTCCACTCCCTTGGACTTGGAAATCATCCATCTATGTGTTCTAGCTCTTTCTTCACAAGCTTAAAGAATAATGGAATGGAAAATTTTTGTGGAATGACCCTACCCTGCTCAATAAATCTATAGTAGGATTCAAGGTTGGGTTAGGACTAGGTTCCCCTAGCTCCAGATATTCTCTCTTTGTTTCTAGCTGCTTACTTCCTTCCTCATCCAATTTTTGAGTTTCCAGTAGGTTTAGAAGAGTTTCCTGTAGGACTACCTCTGCTTCCTGTAGGAAGCCTTTTCCTTTGCATGAGGTAGATTTGGTTATAGGCCTTCTCACATAGGTGATAGGAGACCTAGGCGAGGTTTGTACTGAGGATCATTCTTCTTGATTTTTTATAAGAGGAGCCATCTTCTCCTTCCATTTAGGTGATTCCTCAATAACAATGGGAACCATGGTTGGAGTTTGGGATTTAACCTGCCTTATCCTTGTACTTTTATTTGTTCTGAAGTATAAAGGGGTTTTCCTCTATCTTTTGCCTTTTTGTTTGATAGGGGTGCTAAGGGAAGTGAGGGCAGCTACCGCCTCTTTCTTAGTGGGTTCTGGAGACACCATGGATGACTCCTCTTTGTCTTCTGCCTCTTCTTTTCCATTGCCCCTTTCACCTTTGTCTTTCCCCTCTTCTTCTCCCTCTAGATCCTCATCTTGTTTATCAGTTTCCTCCTTGACATCTTCCTCTGTTTCTTCATCACCTTCTTTCTATTTCTCTTCTTCTTCATCCTCATCTATCTCCTCTTCATCCCTCTCTACTTCTTCTCCATTTGTTTTAGTTTCTTCTTCATCCTTTTCACTAAGAGTAGGGATAATATCATATGTGTGGACTTTGATATCCTCATCTGTCTGCATGTCTCTAAAAATTTCCCATTGGATAGGAATTCTGAGGTTTTGGACGGCACCTTCTATGATGATTCTAATTAACCCATGTTGGGCTAACTGTTAGTAATTTCCTTCATGCACCTTTATGCTTGTATCTATCAGTGATTGTAGAAGGAAGTATGGTATGTTGAGCCTGCAATGAGGAGGTGCTTCTGCTCCAAACCTCAATTATTCAAGGAGCCTAAAGTGATAAAAATAAACCACACTATACCTACCTTCACATGATATGTATTTTATAAGGTGGTAGCTTACCTTATTCCATGGGTATGGTAGGCTTGTCCTCCTTACTCCATTCTCGTCCTTAGTGGGCTACTCTCCCTCTAAAAAGAATTTCTTTTTGGCAGTTTGGCTATCCCCCTTGTCTTCCTTTCTCCAAGGCACTCCTAGGGGAAGTGTGGTAATTCTTCTTATGATTTCAAGGGTGATCTCTATGGAGAGGCCTCTCACCACAACAGTGGCATGGGTTCTTTTTAATGGAATGAGGGAGAGAGAAAAATCTTGGGCTACTTCATCATCATACCCCCTTAGTTTCTCAAAATACCCCACCCAATTATGCCTTGTGAATATTTCTAGCACATGAGGGTGTTGGTGAATCCTTATAGTGTTGATGAGCTCCCTTCTATTAAACCCCCTTGTCATTTTGTCTCGTGAATTTTGAGGAGCAGATATGTATGATACAAATTTTAATGAAGGAGGAAATGGGAATGAAATAATTGTGGAACTATTCCCTTACAGAGCTATCAAATCCAATAAACCTAGGAGATTTTTATGTTCTTTTCACTTGGAAAAATGGAAGGAAATGTAGAGCCTACCTCCTCATGGTGCTTGTTGTAGCCAACCCCTATGTTTCCTTCTCTAGAACTGCTCTCTACCAATCCTATAGACTGCCTGACTATATCCTGTAGCATTCCTGTGTGATCCTGTAGTATTTCCTGTGTGATCCTGTAGGAAGTCCTGTGTAGGAGAAAGATGAAATTTTTCTCTTCTGTAGGTTGTTTGGGTGCAAGAGAGACTTTTCTAGAGTGAGCCTCGAGGAGATGGATGCATGTGCATGAGGATCAACGTTTATTTCCTCTTATGTTCAAGTTGAGTGAGGTGGTGTGCTAGCAATTGAGGTATGATTTTTTATATTTTTGGATGGTTAGTCCCCATTACTACATCATCATTTCCCTCTCCTCGTAATCAACTCCCACTTCGGGCATCCGTAGTCTCAACTGCTTATGATCTCATTATCATTTTCTTTGACTTTATTGTTGCCACGTGTGTGGGGACTAACTATTTTTTCCTCTCTAACTGAACGAAGGTGGCCAAGTTAACTGACCATCTTTCGCTTATAAACCAACTCATCCACAATATTTACATCTTTTGATTACATTATGCAAATGAGAGAGTGAAGCAAGATACTTACTTGTGGTGATAATACCTTGCTGTAGTTTGCTAAGGACATGAGGTGCTTGTTGTGTGTTGGCTGCATGTTATTTCTCCCTCTTTTTTTGTGTATATATCTTGCCCTTTTGATGATTGACTTGATGTGCAGATACTTGGTGTTGAAGATGATTGTGTTGTTGCTTCTATGGAGCTTCTTCTACCCTTGGATCTCCATGCTGGAAGCTTGCTGCAACTCATGATTTTTATTATGTGGGATAGGTTGCTAAAGGATTTCCTACAAGATGTCCTGTAGCTACTTCTCCCTGAAATTTTTAATCATTTGCACTACTGGGGCTTGAGGATGATGACATGGATAGAGAGGAGGTCTAGGAGTGAATAATTAGAAATACATTCAGGTGTTGTCCCCCTCTGCTCTCTGTTTCATCTTTTCTCTATGTTTTCTCTTGAAGACTGTGAATTTTTTTGAAAACTGATTTTTTTTTTATATGATGGATGCAGGGGTGATAAAGGTGGAGAGAGGTATGGTAATGGAATTGTGATGTAGGTCTTTTTTTTTTTTTTGACATGGGCAGTTCATTTCCTTGCCCTAGGGTTGCTCAGCTTAGGATTCTGAAGCCACTGTAATTCCTACAGGATCATCTTGTAGGTTTTCAGGGGATCTTGTAGGTTTACAAGGAATCCTGTAGAAAACACAGTACCCTTGCAAACTGAGGCAAAGAAGTGAAAATTTGAAAGGAATGGTGGAATGATGAAGGATAATGAATGGAGGAATAAAAATATGAGTGGAATAGGTCCCTTTTGATTCTCATTTTCTCTCTGATCATCCTCATGCTAACCTCCAAACAATTTTTCATGATTTTTATTTTCTCTTTTATATATATATATATTTATAATTTTTTCTTGAAAACAACTTGCATGTCTCCAAGGGGTTTTTCATTCTATATGCTTTCCCTGGGTGCCTCAAGAGAGGTTTTCACCCAGAGATCTTTTTATTTCTCTTTTATTTCTTTTTTATTTTTTCTTTTTTTCTTTTGATACCATTGGGCTGCCCTAAGAGGTTTTCAGCCCAATAGTGGGACTCAGGGGCGTCATGGAGGTTTCACCTAAGTCCTTATTTTTCTTTTCTCAATGACTTGATGAGGCAAGAGCTGAAACTTGCTCCACCACCATCACTATTTTATTGATACCATCAATGAACTCTTGATTTGACAATGGCCTTTTGTAAACTTTCAATCTGTGCCCATTAAGAAGTAAAGGAATGGCATCTGCATCTATGGTTCTGATCTGCACTAAACTATTCTCATGACATATCTCTATAACATAAGGCCCTTACCATCTTGTCCTTAACTTTCCCTTAAAGTCTTTATATCTGGAATCATATAACAAGGCCCAATCACCTTCTTGAAATTGCTTATCCTTGATGTTCTTATCATGCCATATATTCCTCTGAATTTGAGTTATTTGTGTGTGTAGGAGGGCCTGCATTATGAACTCATCTAAACCTTTCAATTGGAGCAATCTATATTTTTGTGCACTACTCGGATCTAGATCTATTTGGGTTGCCATCCTCAATGCATTATACTCAAATTCAATGGAGAGTAGGTCCTTTTTCCCATATGCCAGCTCAATCTACCCAATCTTTCTTGTTGTTGCTAACCACTTTGGTTAGGATGCCCTCAAGCGCTCTGTTTGTCACATCCACTTGCCCATTAGCTTGTGGGTGATAGGGAGTGGAGGTTCTATGCTTGACCTTATGCTGGCTTAGCAAGTATTCAATCATGTTGGAGGTAAATTGGCTGCCTTGACCAGTGACCAATTCTCTAGGGTACCCAAATTTGTAATATACATTCTCCCTTAAGAACTCAGTCACCTCCTCCTCTGTTGTTGCCTTAATTTCCTTGGTTTCAACCTACTTAGTCAGATAGTCAGTGCACACAATAATATATTGCTTTTGCTTGGAAGGAGGGTAAATAGGTCTAATGAAGTCCATGCCCCACTTGTCAAATGGTTCAAAAGTCACTTGAGGTTGCAAAGGCATTTCATCTCGGAGTAGGCTTTCCCATCCTTTGGCACCGATCACACTGACTAGTATACCTTTTCACATCCTAATGAAGAGTAGGCCAATAATACCCAACTTGTAACACTTTAAATGTTTTCCTCTTTAGTGCAAAGTGACCTCCATAAGGCCCATCATGACAGGTTAGAAGGATGTCAAGGACTTCCTCCTCCCTGACACACCTTCTCAGAATTTGATCCAGGCCTAGTTTGAAGAGGTTACCCCCAATCGAAGTGAAGGGGGCGCTCTTCCTCACAATCTTGATTTTCTCCTTGGAGGAAAAATTTGGTGGGAACTGTGTAGATACCAAATAGTTTGATATATCAACAAACTATTGGGCGCAGTATCCCCCAAGGGCAGTTTTGGGGCTAAGAGCCCAGATTTTGGTCCAACTTTGTAATTACAATGTAAAGACCCCGCATTTTGTGCGCACAGAGCGTGTAGTTGTTAAAGAGTCATAGTGTTGTCCGCCCTTATTTTGATAATGTAATTTCAACTGTAGAAGGTCTACCCATGGTCCGCGGACCATGGAATTGTATAAATAAAGCAAAGCTCTAAGTAGTCAAAGGCATCTAAGATAAGATATTGCAGATGTATATGAGATAGTTCTGAAGTGTAAGTCTAAGTTTTGAGTCATAGCATAGGTAGAGGCTTTGCAGCTGAGTGCACAGAGGCCTAGTAGTCCACAGCTGAGTGTGCAAACCCCTGCAGCTGAGTGTGTAGGGCGAGTCAAGTCTGTAATCATCCGGAAGTATTAATAAATAGAATTTTTTATCATTTTTGCGTCTTTATTTCTTGTTTATGCATTTGTTTTATTGGGTATGAATTTAACTTCTAATTCTTATATGATGAGCGAATGTGTATGCTTGTATTGGTTAAGTGGATGCAAGTAAGAACATTTTTTTACGCAAATATAATTAAGATCTTTCAATAACATAACTAACTTACTTAGCCTAGTTTGGGAAATAGCGCAGTTTGTTGCCCTATCAACGCGAAAGCATCTCAGCCCCTAATTAGGGCTGTGCAAAGGTCGATTGTAATGGATTGCAAGGTGTTGAAGGTTAGAATAGGGCACAATGCAACCTGCACGAAGGCAGGTCTAGTTGGAATAAACCAACATCACATCCATCTCAAGGGTGCAGAAACTTGGTTCCAGCATCCCCTCATACTACTTCGGGTGAGACTTCAGTTTGTGCTCCAAGGGTTGATGCCGAAAGGGCCAGTAGTGTAAGGATTTGTTTGGCTAACTAACTCTGAACCTGGGTCAGGCCCCCATAAGCCAACAAATGGTTTTGTTGCTGGGAACGAAATCTACATACAGATGTGTGATGTCATATCACTGCAATCCAACTAAGAAAGAAATTGAAGGCTGGTTGGACAGAATAATTCACGAGTTCATGGTGTAGGAGAATAGAAACCTGCAACTATCAAAAAAAGAGTGGTTAGATAGCTACCTATATACTAAGATCCATGAAATATTTTTCGCGTCCTTCCCTGCTGAGATATACGAGTGGATCGTGAAGCTATAAGATAGACATGGAAGGTGGAGTCTTAACGGTCCTATTGTGTGGACCCGAGAGCTAGCGCGGAGATAGGAAGCATCGGGGAATAAGATCATGTGATTCGTCGATCATTGGCTTGATCGTATTGTAGGAGGATTTGTTACTGAGTTCACAGTCGACACCTCAGTCAACTATAGCAAGGCATAGTGATGCTTTCTCACAGGACCGCGAAGTAAGTACATAAAGTCTTTGAATACTTGGATTAAAATGTTGTTGTACGAAAAGCAAGTTATGCATTGACCCTGATATTCAGGGCTACACAAAGCAAAGAGCTTTACAAAAAAAAAGGAAATAAGGGTCTAGAGAATAGTTCCTTGATTTCACCTTCGTGAAGGGATGAGAAAGAGCTCGTGAAGGTCTCTTCGCGAAGTGCTATTCACCTGATAAGACAAAGAATTATGTGAATACCACCTCCACCCACACCACCACCAGTTTCACTGCCATCACCTCCATCTTCACCCGTACCAACTCCACCACCATCACGAATTAGTATGGAAAACACAGTGAAGTTGTCTGTGTTCAAAGGTTTGGGAAATGAATATCCGGACCTATTCTGGTCCATTGTAAGAGTTGTATGGGAAGTGAAAGGTGTTATAGATGACCATATAAAGAAAGCGATATTGGTTAGCACCCTGTAGGATTGTGCACTAACCTAGTATATTAAGTACTCCAATGATAACCCAAATGCGAGATTCGCAGATATCCAAACAACGCTAAATAGATAATTTAGCAGGCCTAAATCTGAAGTGCAGTCAATTGTGGGATTTAAAGAGATCATGATGCTATAAGGCGAGACTCCTTAGGAACTAGATTAGAGGTTGAAATGTTTTATTCATGAAGCCAATATGAATATGACAGATGGACAACATCATGAGTGGTTTGTAGCTTCGCTACTACCACATTTAAGGAGTGTGCTATCGCAGTAGAATATAACAACTCAAGCAGAGGCCTTAGAGATCTCTATGAGGCTACATGAGGCACTGATGTAGAATCATAAACTAGGAGTTCAACAGATCCATGTGCAGCTAAAGAATCTATGCCTTGAGATGCATAATTTGAAACAGGACAGGACGGTTCGACTAGAAGTGCACGAAGAAGTGTGGTGTGTAAAATGCAAGAGGGTTAGGGTCATAACAAAGACCACTACCTGGTTTTTATGAATTACCTTACAGGAGGAGGACCGATGCCTTTAAGGATGGAAGTTCAAGCAGGACCTAGTATGGTGCCTGCTTTGTGGTGTGCTGTCTATCAAATAGTAAGAAAACCTACCGTGGATAACTGCCACTTGTTACAAAATTATATACAAACTTCATAACAGTTGTTCTACAACTTTTGTAGGTCGGTGGGACATGACGAGCATACTTGCAGAAGCTATGAATTGATGATGGATAGAAATCCCACCTACAGGGTTTAGGCCCAAACATGACCCCTTGACCAGAATGCAGGAATGGCGCGGACAGAGTTGCAGGGGCATAGACGAGGCTGAGGCGGAGGAGGACTTGGTAGAGATCATAGACAGTTGATTTGCTACAATTGCGGAGGGCCGGGACACTATGCTCACGATTGCATGAATCCAACGCGCCTATCGTGCAAGTATTTCACGCTGTTTGATCATGAGATAGAATATTGTCCTACACTGATAGCCAGGATCTGTGACAAAGGAGCACTACCCCCTCCCCCACCTCAAAAATTGCAAATGATGAGGTCTAAGTTGCGCAAGGAAGATCTGAATGTAAATATTGTGCTCCAAAGTGGAGTTGCAATGGGAAATGACAAGGGAAAACAACTAGAAGACAATACCTGGGTTCGCAAAGCACCGACAAAATAAGTTGAGTTTGATTTGGAGCGCACTCGGGAAACCTTCATGGAAGCTAAGAAGAGCTTTGCTGAGGCCTCCACGTCAGGGAGGAAAGATCAGCCTGAGTCAAAAATGGATCCCTCCATGCTCGTAACTTTCTTGGAAACCTATATGAAGCTAGTGCATGATAGTAAGGTTATAAAGGGGTTACAGGAACTCATGAATAGATTCGTTGTGACTGCGCCAAGTGAACCGTGCGTACTCAGCAAGATCAGAAAGCATAAGACAAGGACGGGGCATGAAATGAGACTAACTGCGCAGATCAGAGAATACGACATGGACCAAGTCATTTTGGATTTGGGATCAAATGTGAATGTTTTATCAAAAAATACATGGGAGAGAAAGGGGAGACCTGCGCTACAATCATCTTTGATTCAGCTGAGAATGGAAAGTCAACAGAAAATAATACCCATGAGTCGATTGCAGGGAATAACTGTGGACATTGAGGAAGTGAGTACATTGGCAGATTTTGAAGTAATAGAGATTTTTAATGACAACAATCCTTACCCTGCGATCTTGGGAATTGATTGGGCCACTGATATGAATGGGGTAATTAATCTAAAGAAGTGAAAAATGATCTTTGAAAAGAAGTCACTGTGCATAATTATACCCCTCGACCCTGCTGAAGGATCGCACTATACGGAGCCAGTCTGCGACTATGAGAGTGATGATCATTTGGAATGTATCTATAAGATAACAATGCAAGACCAAGACTGGGTGAATCCCACCGCAGATGGACGGATTACATGGGAGCGCGAGAGTTCCTGAACTTTGGATTCCGATGAAGAAGTAGAACGATGGAAAAATCGGCTGCACAAAGTAACTATGTTCAATTGTCACATGATGGCTCGATCGTTGCATTGCGTGTCGGCAGAAGTTAGAGATTTTCCTACTTATGATGGTCTAAATGACGTAGATACCTTCTTGGATGCATTCAAAAGGGAGATGTTGGAAAAGCAACACTTCCAGGGCTTGGAGTGGGTACTGTGAGCTACACCCGCAAGATGGTGGGGTAAGCACAAAGGAAGCTCTAATGATTGGCACGAATATAGGAGAATGATGTAGACACAATTTGGGAAGCCTAAGATGCGACTGATAGACAAGTATGATGGATAGGATGACCTATGCATGCATTTGGCCAAGTGGACGCAGACCTATTGAGAAAAGCCCCAACTTGTAGAGAGGCGCATATACTCCGCACTAAAATACCTGATCAATAAGCATGTGTTGAGGGGGAGTGAACTTGCAGATGGCTGTTAATGTTGGGAAGACATTATGTAGGAAGAGAAACTACATAGAAGATTCTACGCATAGGGTTGTGGTGGCCAACCCTTCATCAGGATTCAAAAGCATATTGCAAGGCATGCGACGTATGTCAGAGAATAGGTAGGCCATCATGGAGGGACGAGACGCCTTTGAATTTACAAATGATGTTGCAACCTTTCAAAAAATGGGCAACATATTTTGTAGGACCCTTCAAACCTCAAGGAAAGACAGGCACGAGGTACATTATCACTACGATGGAGTATTTGACTCATTAGGTAGAAGCATAGCCATGAAGGATTACACGGGCACGACTGCCGCGAAGTTTCTATTTGAACATATGCTGACGTGATTTGGGTGTCCGAAGATCTTGATGAGCAATCACGATACACACTTCCTGAACGAGACGATCAACGCACTGATAGAGTAATTTCAACTGTATCACTAGAAGAGCACACCTTATCACCCACAGGCTAATGGACAGTGGAGGCATTCAACAAAAGTGCTTGAAAACGCATTGACCAAGGTATGCAATGTGCAACGAAGTGATTGCAAACTACACATACCTACAATGTTATGGGCTTATTAGACAACATGCAAGAAACTGATGGGATAGACACCTTTTAGGATTATCTATGGAGTGGAAGCCGTAATGCCTATGGAATACATTGTGCCTAGTTTGCGCATAGCAGCACTCGCAGGTATGATGGATCGTGGAGCCCTGGAGGAGAGGCTCATGAAGTTGGATGAGCTTGAAGAAGAATGATTTTTGGCTAGATTTCACTAGCAAGTCCAAAAGCAGCGTGAAAAGGCATGGCACGACCGACACATCAAGTTATGCACATTCAAGGTAAATGCTTTGGTGTTGTTTTATGATAGTAAGTTTGATAAATTCCCAAGAAATTTCAGGATGCACTGTTTAGGGCCATATATTATTAAGGAGATTATGGATGGAGGTACGGTATAGTTGGTTAAGATAAATAGAGAACCCTTCCTAGGAAAGGTGAATGGCAGTCGCTTGAAGCCATACACCGGCAATCCAGTGATGTGACTATATGAAAGTGGCATATTATTAATGCTCCAGGTAGTTAAAAGAAGGAATGGGTCTATAAACTACTCTACCCAAGAACTGTGTGATGTCAGGATTGCACGCAGTAGCGAAGTTCCACAAGGTCTATGACAGTACGAAGATAGCTACACTAGCACGTAGGTATGTTGGAAAGTGACTGTTATCGTTACTATTCACGATGTGATGCTTGGTTTGAGGCCAAATGGAGCGGGCGACAGGCATTTAAGGTGAACTCTATGGGCTAGATTCTTGAAAATCTGTCGCCAATCTAGCATTAATGGACCGAATGTGGGGGGAATGGTCGAATTCAAATTCGAAAGGCGCTATAAATTACAAGTGGTTGTCTAGCAAACAACCCTTGGCAATTTGAGAACTAAGTTGTTACGTGCTCAGGTATTCATGAATAGAGACTTATTCGATATTCTAAAATCAAATTTGTTGCTTGAGCAATTACCAAAGACACTGAGAGAATTATGGAATAGCACTATGTTAGCACCTGAAGAAGCCATGGACACAGGAGTAGTGACAGCCGAGGAAGCCACGCAGGAAATTGTGAAAGTAGAAGCCCTAGAGAGTGCTGGAATAATCACTGAGGTCCCTAAATCACCATGCACGCTGAGACCTAAGAAGGATAAATAGGCAATGATACCGGTGAGCGTCTCACCTAGAAATCTACTAAGGACAAAGCTCACATTGGAGGAAAAGGGGAAGGCCATTAATCTGGAGGTTGATGAGGAGGAAGAGTTTGAAGAAATCTTGGTGGAGGGGGAAGATGTAGAGATGGAAGTCAAAACCCAGTGTGCGGACCCTATCACCAGGCTGCCGAAATATGTTCCTATGTGAAAGGGTAAAGCCAAGGTTCCAAAGGATACAGATGAGAGCAATAGCTCTCTATAGACCCCGCCGCTCCCAGATGATATTATTTTTGAGGGTGCGCACTTGGGACAGGTTCTCGTGTTGAAATTTGAAGATTGGGACCTTGCAGACCACAAGAAGTTCCTACATTTAGCGACTTCAAAGCTAATGCACCAGAAGATAGGCGTGAAAGTTGGAATGATAGAATTGGGGCCTCGCAAATGGCTCAAAGGTGTTGAGAAAGCAGAGTTTCTAAACTTGCTCTGGGTGTCACATTACCACCGCACCTTAGTGATCATTTTTTTCATCAGGCAGCTGCTTTGTTTGGTGCATGATGGGTTCTTATGGATGGGGGAGCCCATCCCCATCACATACCATTTGGTTCACTAGATTACATGGCTACCTTGTGCAGGGGAATACCTAACAAATATTTCAGAGGGAAAAGGTAGTGATTTGGCCCTTACGGAGGAAATGAAAAAGAAGTTTAAGTCTGAGAAGAAGAAGCAAGGGTATGCCATCTCTAGCATCAACAACCCTACAGTCAAGGTTGCGACACAGATATTGGCAGGAAAGGTGATGCTAAAGTGTTGCGCGGATGAGGTGCTCGTGCCAATGGTTGCACTAGCAAGGCAATGTGCATAAGGGATCCAGTTAAATTGGGAAAACTATCTATGCGGTGAGTTCCTTGCGAACTGTCGCAAGGCACAAGAGCAGGGAAAAACATTTCATTACACATAGCTCCTATTTTCAATAGTATTGGTGGCATGGGAGTTTCCCGAAGATAGCCAGTTCCCGTCGATCACACAGGACCTTCCAGAGGCAGCTAAGTACGCCTCACTATGGGCGACTAGGGATGTGCAGAGGATAAGGAAGAGCAAGATATTTTAGTTGCTTATGGAGATGAACATCTGGATGGGGATCAATCACAAGCCGTGGTTATCACCCATAGTCTACAAAAGTTTGCAGAGCTTTGCGGAGTTAAAAGCTGACTTCGACCATGTCTTCATTAGGGCACGAAGGACCCTATGAAGACGTGGCACGAGTTACCATACTTGGCGATCGATGATGTAATTTTCATGGTCCTTGAGTCTTGGCTGCCAAAGTGGCACACTTTGGCTAACTCTGCGGTGGAAGTAGAGAAGTCTGTAGCGCAGCGGAAGAAGGAAGAGACAAAACTGCGGATGGCATAGTTGGAGAAAAAGCATAGGAAAGAAGAAGCAATGTCTATAGGCCCAAGTGGCACGTGACACTGGTAAGTTAGCAAAACAGCAGTAGAAAATAGCAGAAGAAGAGTGCAAAGGACATAAGTCACCTTTGCTCGAATCAGAGACAAACACATAACAAGGTGGCATGGACCTGCAGACAACGTCCACCCTGCTCAAGCGTCTGCAGACATGAGAGTAGATAGGGCCACAAAAGAAAACAAAGGCCTCAAAGACATCTTCGGACCCTATCACCCTTATTGAAGGTGACTTCCATGATATCAACTGTTGAGATTTTTCTGTTTTAGTCAAAATAGACAAAATCCCAGTGTGTGACAACAATATAAAATCTGTTGCTGGATTATCTCCAGGTTGTTGGGAGAAAATTAATGCATCCTAAATTTGATGTGAGAGCAGTTAGGTTCTCTCTGCTATAAACAGGTTGTCATACGGATAGCTGGGTGTGAGTGTGAGAGTTTCATTGATGTAATCTCCAATTTGAATAATATATTCATGATGCCTATGTTTGGTGGATGTAGCCCAGATTGGTTGGGTGAACCACGTTAAAATTGTCTTTTATGTGCTTGATTGAATGCTGTGTATTTATTAAGGTTGTTGTGCACCTGAATTCCAACAATTGGTATCAGAGCATGTTGGAGGTGAGGTGCTGGTGTGTGTCTGATTGCTGGAGGTGAAACGCAGCTGAGCGCTGAGGAAGCGTGGTGCCTGTACAATCTGCGTGGAGCCTGATATCTGGAGCCGTGGAGCTAGTATCTTTTGTTGGTGCGTATTGAAGTGTTGGCGGACTGTGCTGAGGGTCGCTGGCGGTGCTGCGGTATCACGGTATGTTTTAAGCCTATTTGTTTACATTGCTGAACGCAAGCTTTACAGTAATCAGGTCAAAAGGAGTGTGCTGTGAGTTAAGAAACATGGTATAAAACCTGCGCAGAGAACTGGAATTTGTCTGATGTATTAATGTTCAGAGTTTGGGAATTGTAATTCAAGTGAGGACGTTTACAACTGAGATTGTTAAAATTCGCTTGGCAGACTGTGTGAGTCAATCTACATGAGTTGAGGAAGTGTGGGAGGCATAAGGCGCCATCCATTATCATCGAATATTTTTTTTTTTGATCTGCGTGAGACGAGGGCCGTGTGAGCCAAGCAAGAGTCATGGGGGTTGGTTTCTGTAATGAACCCAAGTGTCAAATCTATGTTTGATCTCATTGGTTGACTACAATTGTTGTGAAACGTTGTCCTGCTTAGTATTCATGTGATGGGATATTGAAGTTTTGTTTTTAAAGGACGTATCTTATTTGTTTGAGATGTGTATATGGCAGCGCAAAACAAGTTGAGTCGTTTTTTTTTTAAAACGCAGTACCAGCATTCACTTTTTTTAAAAAACGCAGTGCCAGCATTCACTTCTTTAAAACGCAGTGACAGCATTTATAAATTCGAACTCTGAGTACTTTAGTGGGCGTTCCTTGCAATTCTGTGCGAAACAGTCAATGACAAAACCGTAAATTAAAGATTGGTTTGTTGATGCAATTTTTTTACTTGTTGCCTACGCAAATGATCTGGATCCTTCTGTTTGGATTCATAAGGACGGCACTATATATATTTGCTGGTTGTTTTATATATTTGTTGGTTGATCAAACAGTTAATTAAAAGCAAATTAGAATAAAAGGCAAGTGTATGTATTTTTTGTGGGGTGGAATTTGCACAAGAAAAATGAAAGTTTTTTTTTTGGAAAAGTAATATAGGTGCAAAGGGCAGTTTTTTGTTTTAAAGGCAAAAAGTACAAAAACATAGGCAGTTTTTTTGTTGTGTAAAAATAAAGGCATAGGCAATTGTTTTATTGCTGGTTAGTTTTGGAGATTATTGTGTTTGCTGATACAAGATGGCCAAAACACAAAGTGCCTGTTTTGATATGGAGTTTGACGATGTTGTTGGAGCTTTGTTGGCTGAGGAGACGAGGAAGAAGTCGAATGCAGACACCTCGACATCAGAGGTAATGATGGCCAGAGGTCGCTCACGAGAGAGACACTCCGGGGGAAAGCATAGCGACTCTCGTTCAAACTCCAAAGGAAAGAAGCCAAAGATGAAGTGCTGGCATTGTGGCAAGGCTGGACATCTGAAAAAGGATTGCTGGAAGCGAAAGCAGGCTGCTAAAGAAGGCTCTTCGATAGAAAAGAAGGAAGCCAACACCACGGATACGGGTTCAGTATCAGGTTCAGGTATGAGTGATGAGGTATTGTCTGTTAATGCTTCAAAACATTATCAACATTGGTTGTTAGATTCCGGGGCATCTAACCACATGTGTATACATAAAGATTGTTTTAAAACATATAGATCAATTGATGATGGTGTTGTGTACATGGGTAATGATGTAACATGTAATATTGTTGGGATTGGAAGCATACAACTACAAATGTTTGATGGCACAACCAAAATATTAACTGATGTGAGGCATGTACCAAATTTAAGGAAAAACTTGATTTCATTAGGAGCACTTGATTCAAATGGATATAAAACTGTAATTCAAGGTGGAGTTATGAAAATTTACAAAGGCATCTTACTAGTTATGAAAGCTAAGAAAGTAGGAAATCTATTTCAGTTAGAAGGAGGTACAGGGTCAGCTTTTGTGTCTATTGTGTCTGCACATGACAGTAACTCCATTCACTTATGGCATAAAAGATTGGGGCATATGAGTGAGAGAGGGTTGAAAATTTTGGCTGATCGCAAGTTACTTCCAAATTTGAAGTCTGGAAAATTAGATTTCTGTAAGCATTGTCTGTTTGGTAAACAAAGTAAACAAAAGTTTAAAACAGGCAAACATACTAGTAAAGGAATACTTGATTATATCCATTCAGATGTTTTGGGACCAGCCCCTACAATTTCATATGGTGGTTCGTCTTATTTTGTATCATTCATTGATGACTTTTCTAGGAAGGTTTGGGTCTACATGTTGAAAAG
>APFE030616677.1:262176-316028 GCA_000404065.3 Pinus taeda | reverse complement strand
CAGTGTGTGACAACAATAGAAAATCTGTTGCTGGATTATCTCCAGGTTGTTGGGAGCAAATTAATGCATCCTAAATTTGATGTGAGAGCAGTTAGGTTCTCTCTGCTATAAAACAGGTTGTCATACAGATAGCTGGGTGTGGGTGTGAGAGTTTCATTGATGTAATCTCCAATTTGAATAATATATTCATGATGCCTATGTTTGGTGGACGTAGCCCAGATTGGTTGGGTGAACCACGTTAAGATTGTCTTTTATGTGCTTGATTGAATGATGTGTATTTATTAAGGTTGTTGTGCACCTGAATTCCAACAATCGACGAAATGGTGAGGGATGTCACTGTGGAGGCCCTCCAGTAGTTTGAGGAACAACACCAGTTGGTATTAGGGATTCTCCGGACATAAATATAGGAGTTACAAGTGCGCACTCCATAGGCTAGCATAATCTCCACCAACCTTGTAGTTGGAACTTTAGCTACCGAGGAAATGTTTCGCGCCAAGATGACCACCACAATAGTGCTACCAGATGGAGCACTCATCGCAGAGAATGAGGCCGATAGACCTATTGTTAGCAGTTTGAAAGGGGTCGAGTTAAACATGGTTGTGCTCCCTCAGGAGACGCTCTATATTTTGTAGGATGGAGTCACCATAAAACTTTGGGCCAGGGAGAGTCGCGCTCTACAGGTAATGAGTGAACAGTGCATCAACATTGAGGAGTTGAGCCTGCAATGCAACTAGGTAGCGAAGCTGAATAAACAGATAGTGCAGGTTGTGGAGGAAGCCTGCCAAATGGTCCCAGAGTTGGCCATCCAAGAAGAGGAACTGGTGGAGGCACACGTCCGAAAGTTAGCCACAGGGGTGCGCGACACAAGAGCAAAAATGGCCAGGGTTCAGTTGGAGCTAAACCTGCAGACATCAGAACTGCAGTTGAAGGCTCAACCTTCAACTCCGCTGGAGGTCAGAGAACATCGTACCACCACGGTCACAACAACAATGGCGGAAGTTGACAGTGCAGTGATAGATTGCATGAAGTTGTTCAAACAATCGTTCGAGGTCCTAACCACCCTGCAGGAGGACCCAAACATAGAGTGCCTCGAGACTGAGGCGCACGAGCTGCAACAAAAATATGATGAAGTAAAAGGGACCACGCAGATGGTAGCCCTTACATAGAGTCTTGCAAGGATGCAGCAGGCAAAAGCGCTCAAGGAACAAGTGGATGCCTCTCAGCATATGGAAGCGGCCTTAAAATCACACCTATAGCCATGGACTGATGAGGCGTATACAATTACAACCTCCATTGAAGCAAATCTCACACAACTGCAAGCAACTCATGAGAGGATTCAGGGCAACAGGTCAATAGTAGCGGTCACCGAACAGCGCGTGGAGGAAGTCTAGCAAGCAGCCGCTCAGTCCGTTGTCGAACTTGTAAGAATCCAAACAGAGCTAGGTGGTCTTCGTGCTAAGATCTCCACACTTGTAGAGTGACTCGAGGGCTAAGAGCCCATATTTTGGTCCAACTTTGTAATTATAATGTAAAGACTCCGCATTTTGTGGGTGCGGAGCACTTAGTTGTTAAAGATTCATAGGGTTGTCCGCCCTTATTTTGATAATATAATGTCGATTGTAGAAGATCTATCCATGGTTTGTAGACCATGGAATTGTATAAATAGAGCGAAGCTCTAAGTAGTCAAAGGCATCTAAGATAAGATAATGCAGATGTATGTGAGATAGTTCTAAAGTGTAAGTCTAAGTTTTGAGTCATAGCATAGATAGAGGCTCTGCAGTTGAGTGCGCAAAGGCCTAGTAGTCCGCAGTTGAGTGTGCGAACCCCCGTAGTTGAGTGTGCAGGGCAAGTCGAGCCTGTAATCATCCAGAAGTATTAATAAAGAGAAGTTTCTATCATTTTTGCATCTTTATTTCCTGTTTATGCATATTTTATATTGGGTATTAATTTCACTTCTAATGCTTATATGATGCACAAATGTGTATGACTGTATTGGTTAAGTGGATGCAAGTAAGAACATTTGTTTACGCAAAGACAATTAAGATTTGTCAATAAGATAAGTAAGTTACTTAGCCTAGTTTGGGGCACAGTTCACTGCCCTAGCAGTGCGAAAGCATCTTAGCCCCTAATTACGGCTGCACGAAGGTTGATTGTAACAAATCGCAAAGGTGTTGAAGGTTAGAACAGGGTGCGAAGTGACCTATGTGAAGGCAGGTCTAGTTGGAATAAATTGACATCACATCCATCTCAAGGGTGCGGAAACTTGGTTCCAACATCCCCCCATACTGCTTCGAGTGAGACTTCTATCCTCGCTCCATGGGTTGATGCTGAAAGGGCCAGCAGTGTAGGGATTTGTTTGGCTAACTAACTTTGAACCTGGGTCAGGCCCCCATAAGCTAACACCAACCATGGAGAGAGAACTGAAATGGTAAATAAGTGCTCATCCGGTAACTGATCATCAAACTGTTGTAGTAAACGTAACCATCTAATTATCTGGGCATTCACATCAGGTTTATTCATTAAATATTTGATTATAGCATGGTCATTATGTACAAATGTTTGATAGCCTATAACATAATGCCTAAATTTGTTCAATGAATTTACAATAGCCAAGAATGCCTTTTCGTTCATTGTGTGGTTCAGTTCGGCCTTTGACAGATTATTACTATAAAGTAAACGACATCAGGAAATTTTTCATCTATTTGGCCCAGGGCTACTCCTATGGCTTTCTATGACAGACCACTAGGGCTTTAAAGCCAGGATTCTATGGATTCAGAAGAAGCTTGATTGCTGATGAAAGAAAGAGAAATCTACTCTAGGAGAAATCTTGTCTACTACAATAAGGAAAATGACTAAAATCCTATACTAAAACACACCATTCTCTAACTAACTGTTGAGAAACTATGATTTAAAAAAATTCAAAGCTAACATGTATGAAATTCTATTGTCTAAAGCATGGAAGTTCAAAACATCAAACATCACTACTGTGCTTGTAAATGACTGAAATAAATCTATGTTTTTCTTTTTATTCTTTTTATGGAAAATCAAGTGTGAACCCTAATCTTTCTTGGTGATGTGGCAAGTGGCCCAGGGATTTTGATGGATGGTTGGGAGGTTTGGGAGACTCTTAGGTACCCTTGTGTGGCTTCCTAGAGGTTTTCCCTCAATTCAACCTCAAAATAGGCCACTACAAGAAAACCTACATGATGTACTAAAAGCTACAGGATTCCCTATATTTCTATAGGATACAGTCGAGAGCAAAACAATGGGCGCTAGAAGTGATGGAAGGCTTAGGAAAGTTGGTTGATAGGTGGAATGAAGTGAGAAAATGCCTAGGGTCACTTAGAACTCAAAACCAAGGTTAGGAGATGGTTGGATTTGCTCAACATGCTTGGAGGAGATTCTATGTAAAATGATGAAATTGGTGAAGGTCTTGGTGAAAGCAAGGAATGATTATGGATGGATGAGGTTGGAAGGTGGTTTCTTGCGATGGGATCTCTCTCTACTTCTAAAACACCTACTTTTCATAAAACATTTTTATTTGCTAAAAAATCATGTAAACAAGATGAATTCTAATAAGCTAGAAAAATAGAGCTTAACGAGCTAATTGTCTACTTCATGCATGAGGAAAATTGCAAAATGAAATGGAATCATTGGTGAGATCTATTTTAAGACCGAAGATGGAAGAGGTGGTAATTAAATCATACACTTCCAAACTAATCAAATGCTATTTCAAGTACAGTAAATCCTAAATTCTATGAAAAAATCGAAATCTGTCTTTTTAGGGTTGCATATGGGTCCTTTCCTCAAATCATGATCCCTGAAGGAAGATGTGAGGCCAAGACACCTACTGACAGCTTTGTGATGCTTTTTCCCCCCTTATAACCTACCATTGAAGTAAAACACAAATGAAATCAAACTAATAAACAACTAATCAAATCTACATTGCATGCAATGAAATACTTCTAAAGACAATTTGATCATGAATCTATGGAACTAATATAAGCATATAGATACAAGAAGAGGAGCCTTTGCTGGTAGGGTTGAGCCCTAACCCAAGAGCTTCAACCCTCTGAGTTAACTCAATACTAGATCATGAAAAAGCTTATTCTCATTATCAAAACAGAAAATTACATAGCAATGTCTTCCATAAGTCAGGAGCTCGAAAATAACTAGTGTTTTTACAACAAAAATTCGAATCCTAATGAGGCTCTAGGCCTCTTTACTTATACAACTAGAGTCCCCAATGAATTACTTAAATATAGGGAGGCTTGGATCCCAAAATCGAGATGAACTAAGTCTTTGACTATCACTTGCTCGACTGCCTTTTGATCTTCATGACTTGGTTGCTTGTACCTCGAGCTGGTATGATTAATGGAGGAATATTCGAATGAGGGAGGAGTAAATGAGGAGGATTTACCTCCTACAATCTCTCTCCCTTGTCCCATTCGAGTTTCAAACCTTAATCTTTCCAAAATTCCTCGATTTTCTCTTTCAAACTTGCATTCAATGCATATTAGTCCATTAGGCATAATATCTGACTTTAACTCATCTCATTAAACAAAATATAATAAAAACATGTAATAAATTATGAGAAGAATTGATTTGAATAACCTAGGAGGTGACTTAAGGTCCATACAGTTACCCAATGATGAGGCTCATCAGATGCGCGCTTACCTAAACATTGTGTGTCAATGTGATGGCCATAAGGTGGATGTGGTTCGAATTCGTGGGTTCAAAGTAAGGGGTGATTGAACCAATCAACCTCACCATGGATGAAGTCTTTGGATTCCATAACATATTGGTCAGGGTTTGTTGCAAAAGGAAGTATGCATGATTGTGCATATCATTCCAATGATAATCAGGGGTGGTCATGGCTTCCATGATATCTTCATTCGAATGTAAGATGGGGGGACTGGAGGAAGAGAGACCGCATCATGAAGAGGAGCTACCTGAGTCATTTTCATGAGAGACAAGGTTCACATATGCACTTTCAAGGTTGGGAGACATGCGACTAATAAATGTAATATCTACCGATGTTGAGACCGAAGTGTTCATCAACGAAGGTTCAACAGAATCACAATATGATATGTCTAGAGAGTCCCAATATATTGATCCCATGGATGACGAAAGGTAGAGAATAGGAGCAGTATTATCCCTCATATCAATATCAGGGGGAGGGATCACAATGGGTGGTTGAGAGACCTCCTGCTCTAGCATAGGAGTGGGACCAAAACCTGCAGGTAGAGGAGAGATGGAATCACTATGGGTGGCCTCTAATTTGCGAAGCACTTTAAATGTATCATGAAAGTCTTCAAGACAAGGACAATGATGAGAATAATGGCCATAATCATCACACAAAGGACAAAGGTGATTCGTGCATGAGGATCTATTCTTCTTAGCTGACTCAAGTAAGGTGACATGGACCTCAGGAATGTTAGAATCAGGCAAGGAATCAGAGACCACATTCTTGTTATGAGGGTGTTTATGACAATTATTGGTGGCATGACTAACATCATCAAACAAAGAACATGGAGGAATAGCCTTTGGCAGTGTAGGAGGAGTTGGAGTTGGTTGGGGTGCCTTTTCTTTGGTTCATTTTTTTGAGCTTCCCCCCCTCACCAGATGATTTTGCAACAGGACTAGGTTCTTGTTGAGGTTTTTATGGAACTGAAGCAAAGGAAGAGGTATGAGAGACAGGTTGAACCGGGGTCAAAGCAGTGTAAGATTTGAGTTGATTTGGGGGAGCTTTTGCAGGAGGATCAACGTACCAGACTTGGATCCCCAAGTTAATGCTAAGGAAACTCAACGTAGCCATAACATGAGTAGAATAAACTACCAGGCATGGAAATAAGAATGGTATATGGCGAGACAGGTAATGACCTGGGGGAACTATTCTAAGATGGTTAAAACCTAGGGGAATGGTTCCGAGACGAAAAGGACTAAGAGAGATACCAACAGAAGGATGGGGACCTTGAGGAGTGATACCAGAAGGCTAGGTTGAGTTGGGAACAATAGGTTGAGGAGTTGGCTATTTTGAAAGCATACTAAACTACTTATGAGCAGTGTATGATGCTTGAAGCATGCAAACACTAAATGAGCTAGGCTTAGAAGGAGTAGGTGGTGGACCATAATAAGCACCAAGGAAGGTGGAATCCTTGTAGACTCCCAGAGATACACTGGGGAGGGATGACATAATCTTGTTGCCAGTCATCGATGAGATAGTGGATTGAGGTGAAGTCTGAGACTTAGGATCATAGTAAGCCAGCTAATCGATAGTGACGATCTTTCCATTATGAGGGAAGCACATCTTATGGAAAATTGTAGATGTGACATATGACATGGCATACATATAAATACGACCCAAAAGAATGTTGTAATGCAATGGGGCATCAATGACCTCGATGTCAATAGAGATGATCTTGATGGTAGCAATGATAGGATAGTTGCAATATAAACCAAGGGGTTGTGAGGGATGATCATCCCAAGCATGGAGATTAAGGGTGGACGAGGATAGGTACATGAACCAAGTCACTTCCAAACACTAGAAACCATGACACAGGTGGAGGCACCTTCATCTATGACACATCACTGAACAATGGTGTTTATTATGGAGACTAGTATTTGAAATGAAAAGGATGAAGGTAGGAAAGGATGTTCTAACAATCATACGATCTTCATGGGGATCTATAGCACCCAAAGTAGATAGTAGATCTTTCCGTTGGGATGGACATGTCTGGAGGACTTCCAGGATTGACATAGCAGCAAGATATTGCACCAAGTCATCTACTATGTTATAGGTATGGGCAGCTTTAGCAGAAGTAGTGTTTCAATGTAATGGACCTTTGGGGATCTTGGGGATAACCTATAACTTAGGCCAAGGGATTTGTAAGGTACAATTTGAGGATGACAGAGGCTTAGTGGAAACTTAGGTTGGGACTCGATAGCTAACTTAGTGGGTGGTTTGTCATATTTGCGTGATCGAGTATGAAGGTTGACTTGTTTGGTATTGACCTCATCAGAATTCATCATAAGAATATGATAATCATTGTGACTAGATGATTGAGGAGCTACATGACCTTGTGTAGGTTGAGCAGCGAGATATCCTTGGTGAGGAAAAGGATTGGTAAGCACAATCGGTTGAGATTAAGGAGGAGGAGGAGGAGGAGGAGCTATGGGTTGTGGTCCTCTAGAAGCAGTTGCTTGAGCTTCCCATACTTGATGCATATGAGGTAGAAGGGGACATTCATGAGTATAATCACTATATATGTCACAACAAGAACAAGGTTTGGTCTTATGAAGCCCATTGTTTTTCTTGGGTTGTCTGCCCTATTCCTAAGTTATCGGATTAGGATGGTTTTCGTGAGGTACATTAGGTGGTGGACCTTCGCTACCTTAATTACCCTGAGATTGTTGGTTCCATTTACCTTTCCCCTTGTTCCTTTTCTTGGGGTTTGGGGGATTGGTTTCTCTCTGCTGAGCATACACTTGAACTGTGGAGGAGGTTGTTGTTGTGGTAGAGGTGGAGGAGGCGTGGGGGGCTGGGGCGCTAGTGTCAGTGGGGCCGGAGTGCTAGTGAGTGCATATTGATAATAAGGAGATTGGGCAACATTAGGATAATCAAGTGGAGCAACAGTTGGCCCTGGCATCTACTGTTGAGGATGGGGATATGCATATGATGTGATAGGACCTGGATAAGAGATTCCATGAGGAATATTGGGGGAAGGATAGGTGTAAGAGGAATTGGTCCCTCCCTTGGGTTGACCATAACTCATTGAAGGTGGAACATATGGTTAAATTTGAGGGAGTGAAATGGTTACAACGATACCATCAGTGGCATGAGATGCCCCTAGTTTATTAGCAGCACTAGGCTAAGGCAGATCGGAAATGACATTATAAACATCACCTAACTGGGCATAGATTAGATCAAATTTCAAGGCTGCTTGAAGCACATATTACTCAGATTGAAGGAAGTGATAAGCGACATATTTAGCAATGGAGGCCAAAATTGATCTAAGGAACCAATCCATATAGACACGATCTTCGAATTCAGGATATTTACATATGCTCCTCCTTCTACTCCATTCCTGAACATGGTCGGATAGGCGAGTGACAGAAGTTTGACGGAAAGAAGTCAATAGTTCAGTACTAGTGTCATAATGGAGAGGTAACTAGAAGTAGGTTAGAAATTCTTTGGAAGGAGTCACAAAAGTGGAATGAGTGGCTCTTGGTTGATCAACATACAACTTAACAGCAACTCCAGTAAGAATTTGTTGGAACAGATGAATATGGATGCATTCTTCAGTGATAGAATTGGATGAAAAACACATATGGAATGAACGAACATAGTTTGTGGGATCTTCTCCAAGATTACCTTCGAACTTAGGGATTTTGGAAGGTAGCTTAGTAGGGACATTAGCCAATTTGGATCATGGTGAAAAGGCTAATTGATGAGCTAGCTAAAATCATGGAGACTCAAAGCAGCCATAAAAGGCAGCAATGGAGTAGGAGTGACCATACTATTAGAGGTTCTACTTGTGGGGTTACTGTGGTTAGTACTTGGGTTACCATCTTGGTTTCCCGCACCCACGTTGGTGCCTAACATTGTGACTCTATGGAGTTGAGAAGATGCAAAATCAAGGTAGGAATTAGAATAATTAGTAGAACCAGAGTTAGAATGAGGACTCGATGGAGGAATCGGAGGATGTACAATAACTCAAAGGGGAGGAGTAATATGTCCTAATAGAAAATGAGGGTGAAAGCCTTAAATTTTCCATGACAAATGCCTAGGGGGTGAAATTTTGTCAAGACAATGATGACTCTGAGGACTAAATGGTTATGATAGGAGTAAAAGAGCAAAAAACACCAAGAAAACACCTAGTGGAGTGGTGCAAAGTGTAAATTAACTATATTAATGATGCCACTCTAATACAAGCGTGTCCTATCAAAAAACAAATTCCTCTAGCCTATAGGTGGTATAAATCCTCAAACAATCCTAAATCTACTATTTCATATGGACTTCCAAAGAACTTCTTACTTCACATAATCTCATCCCTGCAAGCAAAGTTGTCCAAAGAAAAGTAGGGTAGAGAATCGATTGCTTCCCACATCCAGTCCTATAGGGTGTTTTCCCAAGATTGGTCATTATGGTTACCTTCGTCCCACAGGGATGGTCGAGTCTTGAGCTTCTTGGTTATCACCCAATGCATGGGATTCCCTGCCATAGGTTGGGTATCCCTAAGGAGAACTGCTTGCACGATGACCTAGCCTAACCCCCTCTGAATTGGGTTTCTGACACACTTAAAGTTTGGACCGTGGGATGGTGAAGGATTTTAAGCTCCCTAATATGTTAGCTTCTATGTCTCTATGTAAGTGATCAATGGGTGTTATTGGAATCCTATCCCACTGATCCTACACCTATACTACAAAGAGTTTTTGGCCCTAGTGTCTAAGTGGGCTTAATCTATGTATGTTGAATTATTAAGGTGTAGTGTTTCAAATCTTGGTTTGGCAGTGTTAACTAAGCTCACGTTCGCTTAGGGTGTGAGTGTGTGAAAATGATGTGTCAAGTGGATGAGTTAATTGAGCATGTTTTACGATGCCATGTGTTGTTGAAAATAAAATGTTGAAATACTATAAATAATGTTGAAGATGATAGAAAAATAAATAGCCAATCAAGCACACAAAACCCCACCCAAAAAGGTTATCAAGAAATTAAGAAAGAGAAGGAAAACAAGCTACTCAAAGACACATAAAATTCCTAAAATACCTAATAGAAAAGGGACTGATATCTAGAGGCACTAATCTATTGTAAATAATGTAGATACACAACAAAAATCAAAGGTGACAGATGTTGTAAATGATAGGTATGAAGATCCAAAACCTAGGATGCTTAAGGGGATCCTAAGGGGGAAAGGAAAAACCCAAAATCTAAAGGGATAAAACGTTAAATAAACCTATCCACAAGCATTGTAAAGTAATGGATGAGACTCTACAAATCAATGGCTGAAATTTTTTGAAACCATAGACTCCTCACCTAGCCAATCTCTTTGTAGTATACCTAGGGGGGATAGTATGGGGTTCAGAGGGAGGTACCCAAGGGAATAATGTAATAATGGGATGGGTCATAGTAATAAATAAAGTGGTTAAACCGTATCATGTAAGGGGGCACAAGTAGTTAGCAATAATGTAATAAGCCCATTGTATTAAATAGATGGTATTGAGAGAACCATGGTAGTGACCCATGGTATTGTATGTATGATATCTATATAGAGGCTAGAGACTCCCCATTGAGAGATGTGAAGGAATATTGTATGAACATGCATATGGCTTGTGGAGTGTTCTCCTTCCTTAAGGAGTGAATGTATGGTGTTGCCCTTCCTTAAAGGTTTGATCAATAGGAATAATTTATATCTATATTCAGATCTTGTTATTCTTGGGTATATTTGTATTTTCATATATTTTTAGATCAGATCTATAACAAGTGGTATCAAAGCACTTTCTTGGGCAAAGCAGATTTTTTTTTTTTGTAGGAATTTTTTGGGTGGCGAGTTTTCATATTAGATATATATATTCTAGTGCATAATTGGTAGAATCTAATTGCATATATGGGTTCCTTAAAAAAAAATACCCAATTTGAAAAAAGAAAATTTGTTGAATCGGAGTTCGGATCAGGGAGATATTGCTGATTTAAAAATCAATTGTGTTGTAGACATTTTTCAGGGCGGTGAGCTTACAAATCATATCTATACATTTTGGGGCAACATTTGTAGAATATAATTGTAGATCTGGGTTCTTTGCAAAAAAATACCCAATTTAAAAAAACAATCAGTCGAATCGGATTCTGGATGAGGGAGATCTCGTTGATTTAAAATTCGCTCTTTTTTTTAGAAATTTTTGTGACGACTGGATAGTTGCAACACGAATATTAAATTCTAGTGCCTAGATTGGGATTTATATCACATGGGAAGAAGCAGAATGATTGTTCCATTTCAGAAAAAAGCAGGTCATAATAGGGATTCTAAGAAATATTGATTGAATTGTGGCCATTTTAAATTTAACCAAGTAAGCGATTTGTTTTCAAAACCCTCTTCATGGCTTATAACAGTAAGTCTTTTACAGGAAAATATGATTGGTCTTCTATTGAAAATTTTATATCATATCATAATTTCGACTTTCCAGGGTGTTGGAAGGACAAAATAGGGTATTATTTGAAAAATGAGGCTGCTATATGGTGGAAATCACTTGACAGTGAGTTTTTGAAGTTATGTAGTGCTGATGAAATAGAAGAACTACTTTTGGACAAATGGTCTCATACTAAAAAGGATGAAACCACAAAACCTACCATAGATTTTATTTTTATAGGAAAGAAGGAAACCAAGAAACCTGAAGGGTTATTTTCTACTGCTATCTCCTTATTATAGGTTCATGGATTGATTCAGAAGGAGAAGATCATTGTGTCTATAAATCCTAGTTGCAAGCATAGTTTTATCAATGTTAATTTGGCAAAAACATTGCAAGTTTCAACAAAACACATTGAAAACACACAGGTTGATAATGAGGATGTTCAAGTTTATAAAGATTTGAAGCTTTTTATGGATAAGTATGTGTTGCATTGTAATTTTTATACTTCAGATATGGATAACATGGATGTTGTGTTGGGATACCCTTGGATGGAATCTGTAGGTACTATCAATATTAATGTGCAGAAAAAATTCTTGAAGCTCAGGTATAAAAAGAAGAAAATTACATTGCAGGATATTTCCATTAAGACCCAAGCAAAGACTATGGAGGTAGAAGCACAAATCTCTAATGACACTGACACATCAGATGATGAGCCTTTGATGGTTTACAATCAAACACAAACATCAAACCAAGTACCAGAAAATCGGTAGTGTCCAAGGAGGCTAAAGCATAAAATGTTACAGGTACTAATAAATCATATGAGGAGTCAGTTTTTGAAGTAATATTGGAAGATAAGAAACAACAGTAGGCACCACAACATGTACCAGATACCAATCAGGCTCCATTAGGTGGTGAATTAAAGAAAGATACACCATTGGTTAAAACTTCAGCATATCACCACCCACATCACCCCGCAAGAAAAAAACCAACACGATGGCAACGAATCGACAACAAGGACAACAACCCCCACATGACAGATAGAGAGGGGCGAAAATCCACCCACAACATAGCAACATAGAAGAGCCGCCAGGGTCAACTTCCATCTCAAGTGAGCGAAGCACCAGCTAGATCAAGGGTTCACCTTTCTCTTGGATGGCTAGATGCACGTGCATGGTACCAATGGACTACTCTTTTGAGTTGATCTTATTATTTGGTTTCTTCTTATGTTTTGGGGATGAAACATGTTTAAGGGGGGTGGAATGTAGTATACTTAGGGGGTAGTATGGGGTACAAAGGGAGGTACCCAAAGGAATAATGTGATAATGGGATGGGCCATATTAATAAATAAAGTGGTTAACCCATATTATGTAAGGGACCACAAGTAGTTAGCAATAATGTAATAAGCCCATTGTATTAGATAGATGGTATTGAGGGAACCATGGTAATGACCCATGGTATTGTATGTATGAGTCCTATATAGAGGCTAGAGACTCCCCATTGAAAGATGTGAAGGAATATTGTATGAACAGGCATATGGTTTGTGGAGTGTTCCCCTTCCTTAAGGAGTGAATGTATGGTGTTGCCCTACCTTAAGGGTTTGATCAATAAAGAAGAATTTCTATCTATATTCAGATCTTGTTATTCTTGGGTATATTTGTATTTTCATATATTTTCATGTCAGATCTATAACACTCTTCCTAACAATGT
Source organism: Pinus taeda (assembly GCA_000404065.3). Classification (NCBI taxonomy): domain Eukaryota; kingdom Viridiplantae; phylum Streptophyta; class Pinopsida; order Pinales; family Pinaceae; genus Pinus; species Pinus taeda. Next base: position 303,197 of record APFE030616677.1, on the reverse strand, counting down.
GGAGTTGTACTCTAAAACCTAGGGGGTTTTTCCTTCCTCAAAGAGAAAAAATAAGAGAATATAGGCCTAGGGGAGACTGAAATAGAGATAAGAATCCCTTCCAAATCTACCCACTACACTCTTGGCAAGTCTCACAAAATTCAGAAAAAACTCTCGAAAAAATTCCAAACTGCAAGTATTGACCTGGAAACAATGGAAAACACAGTTATTGGGACAAAAAGTGTGCTATGGAATGCAGATATGGGGCTAAAAAGTGTGTTTTTCTCTCGAGATTCTTGGTCAGAAGATCTCACATAGATTTTACTAACTCCTGCTCGACTGGTACCTATGACTTGCAGAAAGAACCAAAAAACCACCAAAATTCGAAAATTTGACAAAATATGAAAGAAACATATAAATAAAAATTAAGAGCCTAAAAATATTTGTAGAAAACCATGAAATTTACTGAAGCTTTAGTCACCCAAGAACTAAATTATTACACCAGTGGAGTTGTCATTTGTTAGTATGAAATTTCTTGGAAGGTGTAGCAAAAACATTCCACTTAAGTCACTCGTGACACATGACCCTAACAACAATTAGTGGTTTCTTACGCTTCAGATATGTAATAATAAAACTAAAAAAATCGGCAACAAAACAACATATGTGATCCAAAACATCAAACAACAATATATATCCAATGTAATAATCCAAAAGGAAAGGCTATTAAAATGAATACTAAATCTTTTATTGATAACACCTGGTGAAGGAGATCTACAAAAGGTTCTGCAAATCCCCCTCTGTGGGATAGGTCCCTTGATTTCCTTGATGCTTCAGTAATTGATTCTCTCTCTCAATGTGTGAAAAACCCAAAACAATTTGTATAACTCAAGTGGGAGCTCAGATGAAAAGAGATGATAATGTTGACGATGATAATGATCATTGTCAAGAATGAATGGAAAAACGTCTTATTTATAACAAAGTATTGAGTTAATCTCGAAAATGGAGAATAATGAAATAATATTGACCAAATAAAGATCCAACTATTAGGGATACATTATTATATTTTTTGGAGAGGGAAAATATATTCAAAATGATCAAATATATTTATTTAGAAGTAATTAACAAATAAATTTATTTAATAATTATTTCACGAGGATTAAGAATGGTGTGAAATTGAAATAATTATTAAATAGTGATTTAAATAATTATTCTAATAATAGAATTAAGGAATAATAATAAAATAGTAAATTTATTTAATTATTTCTAGGGGATTTAGTCAAATGTGACAAATGAATAATGATCAAACAAATGGTTATTCCTAGAGAAAATTAAATAAACAATGACGTATTCAATTATTATCAATTATCATATTTTAATAAAAATGGTTTACTAAATTATTTCCCACGGTGAAACTAATTTTACTATAGTAAAATTAATCCTATATGGTGTATTTCGATCCACCTAGTTAGAAATGGCTAGATGATCATGTTTTGGTGATAACAACATGCAGGCCATTGTTGTGGCACATTAATACAGTAAGCAGTAAAGCTTTCACAAGTAATACCCTTTACCATTTGGGTTAAGTTTACCATCATGTACTTAGGAATTCTAGTGGATTTAGACCCTAAAGGTTTGGTAAAGAAACATCATTGGCTATTTTGAAAAAGTACTTTCAAACCTTTCTGAATATCATGTATTATTAAGCTTACATTTTAGATTTTAAATTTGAAAAGTTCAGTGTTTTCATGCTTATTAGACATTCACATTTCCATTGTGATTGGGAGGTATGTATTAGCCACTTACGAATTTTCGAAAGTATGGCCATAAAAGTATATGGATATAGTATAATGGTTGTTTAGGAAGAAGAGGGCCACATACAATTTCATGACATTTACATTGGCATAAAAATGCTCATGAAATTTTGGTTATGATTAATTACAAAAATCCTTTAAATTAGTTAGAATGTAGAGATTATTACGTCCAGGAAGCATTTCAAAATTCAAATATGTACTATGTGTTTTTTTGGGTAAGCACTTTTATTGGTATGATTGTTGGTTTGGTTGAGTTTCAATACCCTATAGTGTGCTTCTCCATAGGAAGCTATTAGGAATAACACGCATCAAGAAGGGCAAGCTTAGTTGGGAGACACAAAAATATGTTATAATCATCTCTTAATCATGCACTTGCTTGTCTTTTTGGTTTAGCCACTCAATGTTTTTCGTTAAGAAAGCTATTTAATAATTATGGAAACATGTTACTAGTATTTATTTATTTTTTCACCCTTTAGCTCAAAATTATTTTGATGAAGCTATTTAACTCTTGGTTAAGGCTAGACTTGTTGAAATAGTTACAATGACTACCAATTGACATAGACTTACTGCCTAAACTGTAGATTTCATATTACTTATTTTATAAATTGAAATAGTAGTTAACATCTGCCTTAAATGGGCTTGTCTGTGTATAGATAGCCCCATGTCACCGTTACCTATGCTTATGTACATCCATATACTTTCTAATTTGATTAATTATAGTTAACACATATAGCTTGGATCTGCTAGAAAGTTATTCATTTGTAATTGCAGTTTCAAGTTTTATGGTGGTTATTTTTCTGAGCAACTTCAAAGTTTTTTTTTGTTTATTCTTTAATCTCTTAAAATGTTCAAACCTATGTCTATGGACTAATAGAGTGTGACATATGTGGAGGGTTTTTTTTTTTTTCCAAAACCCTCCAAACCTATGTGTAGGGTCAATAGAGAGCGCACCCACTAAGTGATGCAAAATATTTTTCTCATCGAGTCTTTTTCATGGTGCCATTGTATTTTGTTCATTGTTTAATTGTTTAATATCATTATTTTTTCATCTTTAAATTCATATTTTATTTTTTCATTAAAAATTGTACAATTAATATATAGGAATTGATTTTATTTTTTGGATTATTAAGTAGTTATCTTCCATTCAATTAAGATAGTAAATTAATAAATAAAAATAAGAATGATATCAATTTATTTAAAATAAATACAAATTATTATACCCTATTACGATGACATATAACTATGTATCCAAAATAAAAATGGGGTGAATCTATAGAAGTAATAAATATCATTTTCGTACCTATTTATAGGTGTGGGAATATAACCTTTGGTTTCTACCGTGTGTTATGGCAAGAATTTTTTTTAGGAATCAATGTAAGTCACATGTACTTAAAGTGGTTGTATTAAAAATAGCTATAGGAATTTTTTTACACTAAGACTCTTATGCTTGCACTTCTTGAGGGGCGCAACTTTTAAAGTGTACATTATGAAAACTTAACAAAAATATTGAAAGGTTGAAGTGCTTTGAGATTTTGTTTATTCTAGTGATATAGTCATGATGATTATCTATAAGGACCAATCAATAACAACTTTCTAAACTTATTTATGATGATATTGTGGAGTGATGATTACTACAACAACCCACTAGGAATGATGTGATTTAGACGTGGAAATCTCGTGTTGATATGAATAAAAGGAAGTAATGTGTTCCTCATATTGTTGAAGAATTACTTGTGACCCATTTGGATGAATATTGGTGGACATATGTTTATCAATTATCATGTCTTCTTTTCAATAGAAAATATTCTTGTCGATAAAGAGTTGGGAGTTGATGTGAAATATATGTAATGTTCTTGTCGAATAAGAATAAAAGATGTTATAACTTCGTTTTGAGGATAACACTTCTTAAAGAAGGGAAGGAAAATGGTACAACATTGAAATAATAATGTTGATAACTAACATTTTTGAAAAATAAGAGATAACATTCTAAGATTGATCCTAATGTTGTAGTGTACATTTGATAAACTTATTTTTGGAGAATGTGTGAATAAGGAACTTAAAATTTGAATGAAGGTCATGAACTATATCCCTTGAGCCATAACTAACTTGGAAGAAGGTGATGAATAGAAAAGAGTTATAGAATTACACTAGCAATATTGATGGGATAGCCTAGATCCTAGATGGATGTTAAATAAGATTATTTCATTGTTGGCGTTCATTGTTTATGCAAGCAAATAAAATTAATTTTTATAATGAATCGTGATAAGAGCGTTTGTAGTGTATATTTCTTTGGAATTGAGATGATTCTCATATTTATAATGTTATGGCACGAGTGGTTCCAAATACTATGTGATGTCATAATATATCTTTGATACAAATATTTTGATATTATAACTTATGATGATATCAAACATGTGGTTATTGCATGGATGTTTTATGACATTCATGATAATGTAATTTTTACTATTGATAATGTTGTGATAACGATGATGTTACAATTTCATGATGGAAAGCAAGAGTTGGCATGTGGATTATTTTCTACAATGTTATAATTATAACTAATGCATGGGTCACATGTTGAGATGTGGTGATTGATAGGAAATCCATAGATGAGTTGAGAAGGTCAATTTATTTGATGATCTTGTGGGAGGCCATACCTACGAGGGAGAATGTGTAAACCATATGGGCTAGGGACAAGCTTAAGAAACACTACATATTCCAATTTTTCTTTTGTCTTGTGTAACTCTTGATGGATAACTCTTGAGTAGCTATGGGACCATCGATAGGAGGATGAGTCCTTGATATTGGATTGGAATGTCAAAGTTTAAAGGGGGTGGGAGGACTTCGATGCTTGGAGCTATGCACCTTAGTGAGTTGTGGAGGGAGATGGGCAACCTTGCTAGATGCCCAAAGTCATTGAGTATTAGGACCAGATTTCTACCTTAGGGAAGATGAGGTTTAATCCATGGGGTGAGACTTGGGGCTATGGTATGGACCGAGGATGCTATATGATTGGTTCCAAAAGTTGGGAAAGATGATTGAGATTGATCATGATTTCACCATTATTGTGAGATAAATTTTGATGCCTACTGGTATACTAGTTTAGCAGAAGGTGTTGGGAAAACACAAGGTAATAAATAAACAAATAAAATAGTAAATGAATAAAATTAACTTTGAGACGAAGTTCCATAAAGAGGGGGAGTATGTAATGCCTAGTACTAATCATAATAAATGGAATAATTATAATATATAAATAAACAAAAATAAGAAATAACGAAAAAAATAAATAATAAAATAAACAAAATAATACAAAGAAAGGATAATAATAAAAATAAATATAAAATAAAAGAAACAAAAATTTCCATGATGATACATGGATTGTGCAAATGTTGATCCCTTTCCAATTCCCTTACCATTTTTAGAAATATTCAATTGTATTTAATGGTGAAAAAGGTAGATGAAAAGCATTCATGTATTCACTCATTCTTTGAGGAAGGGAACACTGGGAGACAAAGGGCACTAGCAGTAATAATTTGAATGAGGGATTGAGGGTGACAACTACAAGAAATGTTGGTTGCAACTTGTCAAAGATTGGGTGGACAGTCATACCCAACATTTGCTACGTTAACAGGGTCTGGATGGAGCTACAACTTGGAAATCACTAGTAAGATCTATTTTCATTCTTTGCTCTGCATGTATGCTACTATTTTTAAATATTTTGAAAATCTTTTGGTAATTAATTGAATAGATATGTTGATTGATAATTGCATGGTTGATGTGTTTAATTTTTTATATTTTAATTATGATTTGTTACAAAATGGAAGTTGACATATCTAGGGTTGGAATGACAGGGCTCGTGAAATTGCATCAAGATACTGGTGACGCGCTTACAAATTCTATTAGCCAACAAGAAGCAAAAAAAATTGAAACTGAGAGAAAGCACAAAAGAGCTAGAATATTCTCTAAACCTGGGTACTTTGCTAATGACTCCATTGGCAATATGCGCACCACCATTGGCAATTTCCACCCCCAAAACACCCCATGCATTTGATAAGCATGTCAACCATATTTATGCAGTGAAATTATATATTATCAGTGATATATACAAAATATCGTGAATTTTTTACTATGCATGGCAAGTAGGTTTCGATCTGTGACATTTGTTCTAGAGAATTAAATCATTTGTCGAGTTGGTTAAAAGTGAGCTCGAGGGAGACAAGGAATTCGTAAATAATGGGTTAATTTTAGTCATAAGCTTGATTTATTGTCTGGTCTATAGAAAGAGAAATAAGGACTCTAGGACGTTGATCGAATGAAGCATGTCAAAGTTCGAAGGTGTGAGAGAATCATAACATTATAGGACATTATTTCTGAATGTGGAAGCATAGAACGTATAAGATCCAATGCTTATGTCAATGTGGTAGTGATTGTTCAGGATTGAAATGATCCACGCATTACATGTGACTATAGGTTAATTTCAGAGGACAGGTTGATGGTTGAATTGAAGAAGCTAAAACAATTAAAGGAAGTAGAGTTTGATGATATAATTGATTTTACTGTGGAGGAAATTAGAAAATGGTTAATTACTTTTGTTAGTGTTAACGAATAATACTCTGCCTTGGTTGCACAATTACAAGAATAAGTTGGGACATTGAGGAAGATATATTCAATGAACGTGTCAAGCAAGAGATTATTGTCACTCCGATCAAATATTTCATTAAAGATAAAGTGAAGGAATTCCTTGGAAAAATTGATATTTTGAAAGACAACTCGTAGTAAAACAATCTGAGACTACGCTTTACATATTGTAAGTGCTTTAAAATATTGGAACATTTGTTTTTCTATTTATAGTGTTTAATTATTCAAGTTTCTTGGATACGTTATCTTGAACAAATCTTATTCCTAGATGTGGTTTCTTATTTTTTGTTCCAAGTGCCTTTTTGACATTATAGTTCGCAGGAGCCCAATAAATATTATTCTCTGGACCATGACTCTTTATTTAATCCTTGTTTCAATTTTGATTAGTATGTGTTCTATTTCTAAGTTTGCTTACCACTTATGTAAAGAATTCTAAGATAATGGTATGCATGACTTATTGTATAGGTTTGAATTTTGTGACATTTTGTGAAAACACTAATTTAACGTATGTTTTCTATAATTTTCTTTGAGCTTTTATTATTAGCTAATGTTCTATAATTGATGATAATCAAAATTAATTTCTGATTAATACGTTATAATACCTGAGATTGTTTACCATTTTTGTCACGAATTCTAATGATTTTAATATGAACTTGTATAAATTTGGATTATGTAGCATTCTCCAACAACATTGATTGAACATAATTTTGTGAGCATATTCTTTTGAGCTTTTATATTGTATGTAATACCCTGCAATTGATCATAATGAAAATGAACGTTTAGCAATAATTTTGGATCTGAGATATATGTTCCATTTGTAATGTTTATTATAATCATAGCTATGGTAATTGGCATTTGAATCTTAATACAATTATTGTGACTACATTTGTGTTGGTTACTGTTCAAGGCTTGTTAAGCACAAATATTGATTACTCTGTTCGAGTTCTGAGTTTGTTTATTTGTTTTGTGTAGAATTCTGAGATAATGTTTTTGCATAAGTTTTTAATGATATACTTTGAAATTTCATGTGATATCTAGTGTTGTTTTTATATCCAGACTTACTAGTTTCAATTCTATATTTGTGTTGCATGCATCAATTAGGTATAAGACTAAATTATGTTGTGCTTGTGCAATTGTGAAAGGAGTCAAATGATAGTTATTCCTTTAAATCAACATATATTTTACCTATGTACATTGATTTTTTTACATAGAATTTATGTTGTCACATATCTATACATACTCACTACTACATTTCTAGACACATTTTGCTCTTCGTACACTTTTTCAGAACACCTATTATTCAACAATTATTTTTTTAACGTAAATGTATTTATTTGTTTTAAAATTTAAAATGTAACATAAATTTATTTATTTACTTTAAAAATTAAAATGTAACATAAATTCATTCATTTACTTTAATTTTTTTTTTTTTTTCTGGAATCTACACACAATTTTTGCTGTTGATGTCATTCATCTTATTCCATATGTCACTTATTAAGATTTCATTTCCAAAATACAGTAAAATAATTTCCTCAATTTTTTATTTTTTTTTTTTCATTTTCATTTTTCCACTTCAATTTTCCACTACTTTTCTTTGCAAAAATAAAAAAATAAACACTTTATTATTATTCATTATTTACAAAATAAAATGTCAATCATAGTTTTAACATTACACCATAATTTTAACTTTTCACAAAACAATCACTTAAATAGCTTAGGCTAGTTTGAGCAGCTTAAGCAGTTGGACACATGGGCTAGTGTTAAAGATTGTGAATTTTGACAAGAAGTTTGTATTGTGAGCTAGAAGGAGTCATCGAAGCCCAAACTGGTCAATCTGTAGCATTGAATGTACCCATGTCCACAAAGCGTGCGAGGACGCTGTGAAAACAAGTTCTTACAAAAGAACAACCTAAGCAAAGGCCCGAAAAGAAGCTAACTGAAGCCTCTTGAGTATAGCTACAAATGTCCCAAAAGAAAAAAAAAAACAACAAAAAAGCACCAGCAAAAAACATCTTATTATTCTTCATTATTCACCAAATAAAATGTTATATCATAATTTTAATTTTTTCACAAAACAATTACTTAAATTAATATTTTCATAAATGAGAGGTGTTTTTTTTATATATGATCACATTATCTACCTGCACAACACACCTTCCATATTAAGCTAGGGTGAATTCACTTCCATGTCAAAATATCTCATTCTCTTTACAATATAGAATGTCACGTTATCTTTATTACAAAACAAAATACAACCAACTTATTTTTTCGAAATTTTACAAAAGGTCTTAGTGATTATATTTTCTTTATAAAATATAATTATATTTAGTGTTTTTTTCAATTTTTTTAGTTAATTATTTAAAAGTATTAAAAATATATATATTAAATTTAACGTGTTTATGTACTATAATAGTGTGTATTAATTTGTCAAATTTTATTAACACAATTGATTGAGGATGGGTCTTGTTAGCAAGGCAGCCCAGGATCAACTTTCATGTGGGGTGGTTGTGTCCTGTTCGAGGGTGAAGAGACATGTTAAAAGATCCAGTCAGCGTAGGGCTACTGTGACCCAAGTCGGGTGTGATCTTTGTGTGACTTTGACCATTTAAATGCCCCTGAGTCACGGCTCTTCAAGCCACAATTCAAGTCTAAAAAATCACAAACAACTTGACAAACAAACAAAAAATAATGTATATCAATTTTCTTAATAATAACATTTTTAATTATCGTAATCTTTCTTAAAAAAAATTCATATAAAATACCTAAAATTCATTTAAAAAAAATAAAAAATCAAAAATTCTACCAACCTTGCTTTGAATGCCCCATTTCTAATTATGATATTTGATATTTTTCGTAAAAACGCTTATTGTTGAAACTATGATATGTTAACACTATTGTGCACATAATTTCCCCATTAAATTAGTGGAGCACAAACTGTTTCTCGTCACAAGAGCTTGATGTAGAGATGAAGCCTCATATTGCTTCGATCTAGGAACGTAATGGAATTGTAGAATAACTACAAGAAATTTGACATGAAATGATTCAATCAAAAACAAAGATGTGAATCTAATGTTTTCTCAAATATCTAAGATATTAATGAAGATGTTAGGAAGATCTAATGTCTTCGTAAATAAGGGAGCGACTGTTGTAGTCTCGCTGCTGTGTATTACATGAACATCAATCATCTTTGAGCCTTAGCTCCTAACTTTTAGTGTATTAAAAAACAAAAAAATAAATGGGGTTTGTAATATAAAGTTAATAAATGTAAGTCTCACAGTGTCATTAAATGTAGAGCAATTATATTTCAACCAAGAGCTGTGAAGCAGCAATAAATGTCTTTAGAAAATGCAAGACTATATCAAGAGCTTGTCAAGCACGAGCAACTACTAATGCGTTTTTCAACTACTAATGCTTTTGTCATTAGGTTTTGAATGAATAATGGAATTATTGGCAAAAGTTCATGCCGGTATTCCCAACCAATTAGTATGCATGGTAAAGCACTGACTAATGATGAGGTTAAAGTAAAATTTAATTTATCATTTTAAAAACATAATTCTTTAGTATGCATGGTAAAGAACTGACTAATGACGAGGTTAAAGTAAAATTCAACTTATCATTTTAAAAACATAATTCTTTAGTATGCATGGTAAAGCACTGACTAATGACGAGGTTAAAGTAAAATTTAACTTATCATTTTAAAAACATAATTCTTTAATGCACTGGCATGTAATCAATGCAGTGACATTGATGCAATCCATCTATCTTGACGCTGCAATCATTTCCATGCATCTTCTACCCATATATCCATGGATCTACAAGGAACACAAGTGAAAACTATTAGCAAACAGAGTCATGTAACATTGTCTGAAATTTCTTAGGCATTTCTATAGACAATTTAACATTGTATGTGGGAAAATTCAGCAACTACCACCATTGAGATGTTCTTCTCATAAGTTTCTAGAATTTGCTTCATTGTCAGTAATAAGAACAAATACTGTAAATGTCTCGCTACAACTTGAATTCATTACTAGAATATCACAGAATCTTGTGCGGATGGAAAAACTCAAAGAAAGTACAAAGACATAAATACTAGAAATGATGACAGGAAAGGTTTCAAACTATTATAGGCAGATTTGCTGAACTCTCCTTGAATTTTATCAAATTTGGTCGCAGTTTCAGGGTCAATCAAATTCCACAAGAGCTTTGATGTAAAATGACACAAAATTGTCTGCTGTGAATTCGTTCAAATTTAGTTCAAAATGGCTGAAATTTAATTCAAAGGGACGCAAGCTCTCTGATGAAAAGAAAATTGCATCAAAAAGTTGAAAGTGCATGTAAAATAAATCAAATATAAATTGAACTTCGTTGATCATTCAACAAAAGGGCTAAGTAGCACTTTTCCGACAAGCCTCGTTAGCATTTTTCGAATTATCATGAGGCTATTGGGACGTAGTAGAAATACCTACAGCTTCAAAATTCTGGATTTTCAGCCTCAGTCATGGAAGGCATATTTATGCCACAATTTCTATGTTTCATGCTCACAATGACATTGTCAATACCACCTGGTGTGAAAAGAAAAAAAAAATAGATACCCCTTGAGCGGAGCCAAGGTGGGCGAGGACTTCACTTGCTATTTATAAGATGTCATTAATCGAGCTAGTTATTGAGACAGCCGGAAAATTTTCAAAAGAGAAAGAGATAGTAGTAATCAAAGAGATCATCGCTCCTTGGAATAGCTGCAACATATTCTTTCGTGAAATTTTGTTCAAATATGTAAGTGCCTTTTATTTTCCCTCAAATTTAATTTTAATTTTGATAAATTTCAAGCGAATACAGACCAAAAGGGGTTGTTGACAACTAATAAAAAGCTGAAAACCCATGCATACCTTTACTTTCAAACTCAAATCAGAATTTAAATTATTTCTAGTTCAATTTATTACAGTAATATAAATTTAGGACACTTCACGGAATGACAGAAGGCTTAGGACTAGATTAACTCAGCTCAGAAACCAACCTAATTGATTTCAAATACGTCATTTGTTTAACTCGCATAGAGAAAACTAAGCTTAGCTCAAGGAAATCCAATAACAATAAATTGTTTCAACTTTCAAGGGGGCAAGTGAACTTGGCTTAAGTATATACAACAACAACAAACTGCAGAGGTACTAAAACACAATGCCTATTTCCCTGCAGAGGTACTAAAACACAATGCCTATTTCCGAATGGTATTTTATTAGAACAAAATAACTAAGCTCAGACTAAGAAGACCAAATTCCCAATAGCAAAATTATAACTAGACATGTAGCATAATAGTCCAAAAAGGACATTATTCCTAACCGTAAACCAGATACAGTTCCGCGTTGTCTTAGCTGGCCCAACTCCCCTGCCGCTATTGAGGAGGACCTCTGTACTTCAATTATAGCTTCTTAGTTCAGTTGGAGATACAATTGACTATTGCAAAGAAGGTTTTCTCCATGAATAGCTATAACAGCTGCCCATGCATTGATACTTGCAGTCATAGTATAATCAAAAGCCATTGGTATTGTACCATGAGTGGCATATCCTTGGAAATAAAAAAGAAGTATTCATAGCATATAGGATATCTACTATTGCATACTAAGAAAGTTGAATGCTGCATACTAAGAAAGTTGAATGCTCAAAACTAGAGTAATGAATTTGAGAATTTCAGAGAGACTTTTGTAAAAAATTTGGGTAGAAGTAGGACAAAGATAGAACAATTTCTTTTATATAATCAGCAAAAATTATGGAACCTTATGATAATCAAAAAATATTGTACAACAGTATTGTGCCATAAGTACATTTTCTTCGTAAATGAGTGGAAACTGCAAGTTAAATAGTTTTATTGGAATAAGACCATAATATGAAGAAACATATTCATATGAATTTTGCATTTGCTATGTACGTGAAGGCACTCAATCGCATTGAACAAGCTATTGGATTCCAATAGTTGCCATGTTGATGGATTTTGTGATCTATGTAACAAATAATTAGTTAAAATATCCCCAAAACAGTTGAAAACTATAAGAAACAGAGACCATGATGGTAGAAATGGCATCCCAAACCACTATGGAAACACCCATTTCTCAAAAGCCTGGAGTTATGTTTTAGCCCTGAACTAAATAAAAATGGTAAAATAATCAAAAGTGTGCAGAGTTTGATCACTCTGTTCCTCATCATTCAGCAAAACAAACTTGAAAATTTCTTAAACACCCATACAACTGAAAGTTTGAAACTACGAAGTCCAAAGAAAATCTGAGTAACAACACCCAAGTATCTCATATGATGTGATGTTACAGTTAATCGATATAACAAAGTAGCAATGTGAAAAAATAATTCTCTGCCTCATTCACTTCTAATTCATGTGAGATTAACCTGGAAATCATATATCAACATAAAAATTAGCAGTGCCTACACAACCACCATGTTATGGAAATCACGTGGAATTGCTACCCTTGGACTGGTGGAGATGGGCATCTACTTTCTTGTAGACAATCAGTTGTTGAGCTCTATAACTCATAAACAATTCTCATATATCTATTGATTTAACAAAACAAATATGCAAAAAAACCGTTACAAATAAATATAAATGAAATCTCCATACCCAGAAGTCCATAGAGGTCTAACAGAAAATAGGGAAAATAAAAAAATTTGAAGGCTTATAACTGTGTATTTTACTATTTTCTATATGGTTATTTTGGTTACAGTCCCATTGCTTTCTTTAATATGAAGATGTATAATCCCAGAATCGAATTTGAATTTATCTATAAATCTTCGATTTTTATTTGAAAGCCCTTAAATAGTCTCTAGTAACGTTGAAAGCATAACAAACCAGGCACAAAAAATTCATCCATGGCAACGCTTTAATTTGCAGTCCAAACCCGATACGACTAGCAGTTCCCTTTTGTTCTTAACACTGATTTTTCTAATAGATTAAAAAGGAAAACATGCAATAGCAGAAAGACCTTGACTAATAAAAAACCCTAAATGCCCTTTAGTGTTGACGATTCGACTCCTTCTTCTTGGCTGCCTCCTGACCTGGAGGGCTAAATGAACACGAGATCGCTCGCCTGTGAGATAGATTAACATTCAAGCTCATAACATCCTTATATTCTTCAATTGTTGTGTGTGACAATCTCTGCTCATGGAGAGATGGAATTTTAGGCAAGCCGTGGTTAAAGCCTGACAAATCTAAGCTAAGGTAATCTGAGTTTGATTCCACTTATTTTCGGCCTTCTAACTCAGTGCAATGGCCTTCCATATTCAAAATTTCCAAGCTTTCCATTGTGAAAAGCTTTCTTTTAGAGCGACAATACAATTCAAACCTACCCAACCATGGCAGGTATAGGTGTCGAGGGAGTAGACAAGTGATGCAGGTGTTGAGCACAAACAAGGTAGCAATTCAAACCACGATAGGTGTTGAGCCCAAATGAGGCAGGTGTTGGGTGGCAACTGACGCCTCCATAACTTTGTATAAACAAAAGTTCACACTCCTTATCTTTGTATAAAAAAGATCACATTAAATGTTTCAAGCTAATGCTAACTTGAAAGTTAGCATTATTTCAAATTAACAAATGTTTTAAACTCTTTAACGCACGTTATGCTAACGTTTAATTACAATCACAAAAATCATACATTATTTCAGGTAATAAGAGGTGCAAACTGAAACTTTGGCTAAAATTTCGGTTGATTGAATAATTTTAATAAAACTTTGGTTAAAAAGTTGAGCACATTCGTTTTTCAACTGAAATTAATACTAGATCAACATCTATCGATTGCTAATAGTCCCTGTAGTACTTCGGTAGGGAATAATAATTATGTATGGCATACTCTTCTAGTACTCTTTAGATTACATTCTACTGTGATTTGAGATTCACAATATCATCTATAGAATAATACCTTTCATGAGAAAATGTCACCAAATAATTACCACTCTACTCATATGTAGAAGCAATGCATAACACAAATAAGAATATGTAAGTATACATTACAGCATTAGAATAATGAGTATACAAGATTTCTTTTTCAAATTCTTAATGTGTTGATTATCCATCGTCTATCAACAAGTCAGATATTATTGAATATTTAATGATACGTGACCTTTGGAATGACCTAAGAGCCATGATGGATCTCACTATTTAATGAATCCAAAATATATTTCTCGGGGGAATCACATCTCGGTGGGAAATAATTACATCGTGATTTTACCAACTCAACAAGTTGGCCATTTGAAAAAAACATTAAAATAACTATTTACGAAATGTATTAGTGGAATAGCCAATTGGAAACTATTTATTACCATCTATAAGAATTCATTGCATGATTATACCCTTGACATGAATTGATGAACTACCAAGTGCAAGGTCATTAATCTCATAGGGACATTCACTTAGCTCTCAATAACCAAATGGAAGGATCATGGGAGCCTAATGTGAAAGAATAATAGATGAAATCAGTCATAGAATAATGTCACACTAATTAATTGAGCAACTTGCTTACATATGTGGTACAACAAACAATTCCCTTATTAGCCTTCTTATTATACAAAATTAATTATATTAATAGCCTATGCTCTATAATATTTCACCATTAAACGATTAAGATAAATCACAATAAATATTAAATTTAGCTTATATCTGAATTTTACTTGCTTAATTGGAATTCAATTACAAGTTACCTCACAAAAAATTTCATTCTTCTATCATCACATACACAAAAATAATAATAATAATTATTGACTTTTTCAATAACAAACTAACACCCCTAATTAATAGAAATTTGTGATTTTTCCTCGAGGAAAAAAACACACACCCATAGCAATGCTTTATGAGAATAACAATATAAACCTCATGTGAAATTAGCAATCATAGAAAAAAAGTATGAACAACCTACTTACTCTTAAAATACACTCTTTATAAACAAAGGTAACACCTTACTTATTCTTAAAATACATTATTTATAAACAAATGTGATAGTTATTCATTAAGATATGGGAGGTCAATTTGTCTCTTAATGTGTATAGGGCTACTCTAGCCATAATCCTTAATAGGAGTTTAATAATTTCCATTTGCCCCATCACTCTCTCTCATTTCTTGTTACCACTTGTTAAGTCATCCCCTCTTCGTTTGTTCTCATGGCATGCATTTGTAGATTGATTTGCTTTCATATATATTACATCACGAAAGTATATCTCTCCATCAAGGTTCAATTTTAAAAATTGAAAAAATAACTTACTCTTTATTTTCATTCACTAATAAGAGATTACAGGGTCACGTAATTTCGTTGTATATTCATAGTATTCATTATCCTAATACCCTAGAGTACATGATGCCAACACATAACACAATAGTATAACTCCAACTTGACATATACAACGTATGTATACACATGACGTTTATACATTGATAAATAGCCAAATAGGGTACTCAAAAACATATTACCATAACTAACTATCCAATTTTCCACTCATTCACATATTTAATTTATTTTCCAATTTATAATTATGAGGGTATGGATTGGGTTGAGAACATAATTCTTAGGAATCTCCCTTTATGGGTATTTCAATGGGAAATTTTGTGTTTTTTTGGTTCATTTCCATGTTTTTTTTTGTTTACACAACATAGGAAACCCTATATTTATTAAGCTTAAATCAAAGTTTTCACTAGCATTACCTTTCTCATAGAATCCTATATCCTTTTACTATATTAAGATAGTTTTGTCACTTTTGATTTTTCATTTCTTTTGGTATTTTTTTAGGATCTTATCTTCTCTTAGATCTTTCACTTTTACTATATCGAAATGATTTTCTCGCTTTCCATTTTTCATTTACTTTAGTCTTTTTCTTAGCATCTTCTCTTCTTTTAGATCTTTTAATTCCCATTTTTTTCTCTTAGCCTCACTATCTTTGCTATGGATCTTGGATTGACATAGAAGGAGGATATGAAACTTACACCCACAATCCTAGAATGGAGACCTCAGTGCATTATAATTTGGATCTCTCACTCCTTTAACCTTATAGGGAATGTTAGTTTCCTATGTCTAGGAATTTGAATCTTGTTAGTCTTGTCATGTATCTAAGGTCAAAATTGTGAATATTAGTAATGAATTAACTGATTGTTATTGTTTCAAAGGTCTAGGTCTAGAATTAGGTATTTTGTAAGTATTTTCATTTTGATTAAGAGGCCAATATTTAAAATTATGTTTCTCCTTACAAAAGGCAATCATGAAAGGTCTTTGGTCACTTGTAAAAAGGTAAAAAAAGTCATGTCACAAGTATTTGGTTAGTGTGGGTGGTTTAGTCTCATCTTAACTTAGAGTTAGTAGGCCACCTTAGTTTGGTAATAGTGTCTTCATCAAAGCAGTCATGCATTGATCATGACCAAGGTTTTGGAGGTGTCCTTACTATGGTTTGGATGTTATTTCGAAAGGAGAGCATGTGATCTCAGTGCTGGATAACGGTCAGAGGACAATGTTTTAAATTCCCAGTGTACCATGAGTCCAGGAAAAACGTTGTGCATTCATGATGCTTCTCCTTAAACCATAATTTCAACGATCACCCTCACTCCAAGCCATTCAGAGTGATCATTTGAACCTAAATTGTTATCTCTTAGAATTAGCTTCTCCTTATCGACATCAGAAAAGCTCAATAGGTCTGGTTCTTTCGCTGTGAAAGGGAGGCAGGGCGCTAAAAATTCACACAGGGTTCATTTTCGCGTAGCTAGATGATCCAAATCCTCTCACAAGTGCAAATTTAGTTTCCTTTTTGTTTTTCAATCATGGTAGAACGCTGCGATTTCATTTAAAGGCCAACACAAACTGTTTAGAGCTTGCAAAAGGAACAAACTTGTTGTCGTTGCCTTTTTGCATTTTGCTGCGTTTTTTTTCCCTTAGCATTGCACTTTCATTCCAACTTGCTGCAAATCCACACAGTGAAATATTTTCCTTCTTTCTTGTTGTCAAACTGTGTTTTCCCTACGAGAGCCTTTTCATGCAAATAGTTTTCTTAGTTTAAAGACTAACAAAGTCTTTTCCTTTAAAAAATTATGCCTAAAGGTGTTCAGAGGTCGAATGTTTTAGCATTCCATTTCTAGTTTGTGCACTGCGACTTCTCCTAATTATCTCTTTTGCAACAACTATGAATTTCTGGGTCTTATAGGGTTTCCCAAGGAAGTATGGCTTTATGGTTTTTGCTAAAATTGTTGGTTTGTGTTTTCATTATATTGTCATAAGTTTTAAAATCCATAACGCCTCTATTGTTTCTCAAGCAATTTGTTCATAAACTCAAGCTATCCATTTCTTCAAAAGTGAAACCATGACAACACCAGTGAAAAAAAACACAAAGGGGGAGCCATTGTGTGTTTTGAACCATAGGAAATCCCAACTACTAATGCAAAATGAGCCATTAGGATGCCTTTTGAACAAGCAAGGTGCATGAGATTCTGTGAGAGAATTCAGGGATGTAATTTGCATTTGAAAAAGGAAGTTTCTAGGGGTTTTGATGGTGTACATGCAGAAGTGGGAAGCATGATTTTCCTGTCTCAGCTTATTCAATAGTTGAGGCTATTGAGATACCTTTGAGTGAAGAGGAATGGTTCAAAGGAATGGTTCAAAGACTTCCTCAAGCCAAAACATAGGAAAGGGTATGGTTCATTTGTTCCAAGGAGTTATTTACAGGATCATCATGGAAAATTGTTAGAGGTCATCCAAAGATAGTTCACATGTGAGGGGAGATTTAGCAGGTTGGCTCACTATCACATTAGAATCTTGATGAATTTTACTGTAAAGAAACCTTTAAATCTTCCCTATTATCTATTTAGGAGTTTATGTAAACTGGCTGACAGGGTTCAAACTAAAGGAATTCAAGTTGGGGCCATTTTGTTCCATTTCTCATTAATAAAATTGTTGGTAATGAAGGAGCTTGAGAAGAAAGAGTAGTCATGGTAGGAATTCTTGGTTTCTTCAGGATGGGCAACCCAATCTTCAAACAGTCAAAGGACTAATAAAGGCACTCCCTCAGTTATGATTAAAGAAGCTTCACATACAGTAGTAAGCTCATTCAAGAAAACTCTAACTAAAAGCAAATTAGTTAGCAAAAAAAGTGCTAAGAAGCTACAATTTTCTGAAGGTGAAATTCCCCGAGGTAGAAAGGGTGATAAGGGTGCCAAGAATTAGAGTTGTAGCCAAGAGATTACCTTTAGCGCCTCCATCATCACCAATTCAAGTCATGGAATTAGAGAGCACACAAAGAGAAGTGGAAATTGATGAGAAGGACCAGAAAATTGGGGAGTTATAGGATCAGTTGGACAAGGCCCATGTGACAATAGCTTACTTGCAGCAAGAGAATAAGGACCTTAGGCATAAAGTGTCTCAAGAGACTATCTAGCCCAGAAGAGAAGATCCACCAAAGGAAGCATTGGCACATGTTGACGAACGCGAAGGTGAAATGGTTATTGATGTCGAGGAGCTAAAGGAGCTAGTTGACCATTTTGGAAGGCCTAGGACTAGATCTATTGCTAAGATACATATGCAGGAAAATGATATAGTGCAGCTAGAGGGTTTGATGAACAAAAGAATTTTGAGAAGCTACTGGACCAGCTTGGAGGGATATAATATCAAGTGGATCAACTTTCAAAGAAAGGTCATAGGGACAAGTGGGCCTGGTTTTAAGAGGTAGTTGTTGTTTTACCATTACTTAACAACGCTAAGTATAAACTGAAGTGGAACTTGCCTCTGCATAGGCAAGTAAAGAATTTATATGTACAAAAGTTGGTGCTCAAGAGAAGACTCTGGTTGGTGAAAAGAAAGCTTATAGAAGTCAAAAAATCTGAAAGGAAGAGAAAGAGAGGTAAGTTGGACTTACTTGCAGAGGCTAGTACTAAGTTGGATCTTTAGTAGGGAACCTTTGTACAGCTTTGAAACCTTGTTTTTGGTTTGGGAGATCAAAAAGTTAAAATTTTGATGACAGTTGTAAACCCGTAACGAAAGGCTTGTTGCACTTTCCATATACAAATTTTGACAAGTGGGGGGTAGTGAAGTTGAAAGTTTTTATTGTCATAAGGATGTTTTATGAAGATTCCAGCACTCATTTTGGTGTTTCTAACATTCGTATTAAGGGAAAGTCACCATGTGTTTTACTTTTGGATGCACCGCGAAAATGGAGTATAGGTTAAAGGGGTGCCTACAGGTGTTTTGAATCTAGTTTAGGAGGACCAGCACCATCACAGGGACATTTGGAGCATACCCATTTTCTTCTTTTTTATAGACAGGGGCCATAACCGTACAAAGCATGGAAGCCACCTCAATGCGCTGCAAGTTTGCCTAATACGTTGTGAATTTGAACAAACAACTCTTCTAAGTTCGATTTTCTAATTTTTTATCTCTAGTAGTGGTTTAAGTTATGTAAATAAGTAGAAAATTTATCGTAGAGGGTGTGTTTAATTATTATTGGACAATACTTCAATTTAATGATGTTTTAGGCTTGTATTGGTTATTAGGAAAATTGTTCCTATTTTTCAAGATATGCACTAGCTTTTTAATGTATTTGGTTCAAAGTTGGTTTTATTCAATGAATTTTACCACCTAGGATAGAAGATCGAACCTTTGGTGATGTATAAAGTTATCAAAAAGAATTTTAAGCAGGTTGTTGTTTGGGATTAAAGGATAAGACTTTGTGCACCATATTTTTGAAGACTCATCCAAGTGAATGAATGAAAATGTAGAGGAGAAAATTGCAAGGATTCATTAGTCAAAAATTTGGTGGTTTTGTGCTCTTTTAGTATTGTAAGTTTCTTTATGTGTCTACATCTCTTTTATGTACATCTTCTTTCTTGGAAAATCAAATGATTAATTCAAAATGCATCCTAAACGAATGCTCTATTTTAGTTTTCTAAGTTATCGATTTTTTCAGCTAAACAACACTTTAGAATTCACCATTTTTTGATGCTCTAATGTTTTATTTTTTCACCTTTTTCTATATTCACCTCATTCAGAAATTTGATCTAAACCACCACTAAAAATGCCTACCTTGCCCCTATGAAAGAACCCTCTCTTTTCCATCATCTCACTAGACAAAATTAGCTTTGTGATGGCTCCTTTCCCAATGGATCTGCCACTTTTCTCATAAATACGCCTTTAAAAAATCAAACTTTGTTGAGCCTATTACCTAGCCTAATATCCTATTCGTTGAGTGACCTAAGTGAGAGAGACCTCTCCAAGTCAGACGGCCTAGAAGTGGTTTGTGGTTACCTTTGGGATTCTTTTCTCAACCTAGGGAAATCACAGAGTGCTAACATTTTCAAATCATTGTTGGGCAACTCGAAAGCTAAATCTTCCATGGTAAAACTCTGATTTGAAAATTTCAAACCTAGTTCTTGTGCGTGACAATGAGTTAGGAACCATTAGGATGAAATTTTCACCTAAAGATTGTGTTTAAGCCTAGTTGTGATTAGTTTTCTTGGAAATATTGCTTTTAGAAAGACCCATACAAGATCACATACATATCTCGATTTCCCTAAATTTGTAAGTGATCCTGAGAAGTTGGTAGAAAAAATAATTTTTAAGAAGTTCAAGCGAGTAACATCCCTTTACCAAGATCTCACACCCTTCCAGCAAGCATTATAACAGATGAGGACATTGAATTTGATTTTCCATTTGAGGATATCCTTTTTAGATCTAAATCTAAAACCTTTCTTTCTAAGATAGTCATTGATGTATCTAAATTAATACCACTTATTCCTACACAAAAACTTATTATTTCAAAGTCTGATAGAGATATTTACAGTAGTTCCAAAAACTTGAGGACTTAATTCATTAGTTGCACAAGGCTGCAAAAAAATCATACGCATTTCAGTAGAGTGCTACTACATCTTCTGCTGCCTCAATTAATGTTCCTTTAATACCTTCTCATTGTTCTTCTCCTATTACCTCTACTGTCTATACTCCTCCTTTTACAACAACTCAGCAGATCATAGTTTTTCCACCTCTACCACCCTCATTATCAAGCACAGCAGTGAATACATCCAGCTCTCAAACCATAATCATGGAAACTCGTTATGCCCATTGGTTTTGATAGCACCATTGAATGCCATGCCACAAAATTATGGACAAGGCATACCTCAATTTGATGGCACTGGGACAATTACAACACAACAACACATAGAAAAAATGATTGATTTACAGACCTTGAAGAAGTAGATGATGATGATGTGAAACTAAGGCCTTTTTCCCAAAGCCTAGTAAGGGAAGTTAAAAAATTGTACAAAGTCTTGGTAGCATGAAGTATTGCAAATATTCAATAGTTTCATCAACTTTTCCTTTCTCGTTGTAAAGTAAAAAAGAACCCTCTTCAATTTTTTGTAGAATATGAAAGCTTGAAGAGAGCTCCGAGGGAGTTAGTCCAAGATTATTCAAATATATTCAATAATGTTTACAACTCTATCCCTGCAGAAATAAAGCCTCCACCAGGTTTGGCTTTCCTTCATTATCTAGATGGATTCAATGCTAACATGGCCTACCAACTAGGAGAAAGAATTCCAGCTACTTTCGAAGACATGCAAAAGATTGCAGTCAATGTAGAAGAAAACTTACTTGCCAAGAAAGCCAAGTTAAAGTCTGAGAAGAGGGTAACTATCAAGGAGGAAACTTCAACATCATCATACATTAAATTGGAAAGTTAGTGAAAACTATGGAGAAGATGATGGAGAAAATGACTTTGTCTGACAAGACAGCTGCAAGAGAGCCTCAAGGAGGTCCTCAAATAAGAAATCTGAATTTTAGTAGACAACATATTCAAATCAAGACAACAAATTCAAAGAAATCCAGTAAACCAACAACAAATCAGACCTCCTTTTCTGCGGAATTATGTAGAAGAAGAACAAGAAGCAGCAGAAGAACAAGAAGAAGATCAAATTAATCTCTTTGGTGAGAGAGAAGTGGATAATATTTTCTTGACAAAGGAGGAAAACGAGATGTTCTGACAATCACAAAAGGATGAAATTCATGTAGAATCAGAAGACTGCAAAAAGGGTTATCCGAATGATATTACGGAAGTCCACAAGTAGTATAATTTGAGGAATAGGAAAGTCCCAATAAGTTCTTCAAAAAAATTCTAGGTTGATGCACCTTCTAATATCCATACAAAGGTCGTTTCTCCCAAATATATTCTTCAAAAGAAAGATGCATTTGTTAACTAGGAAGAGAAGAGTTCATCATATTTTAGTCTGTAGAATGAAATATCAAAGATTAAAATTTTTGTTCCATTAGATGGAATGATGAAGAAGGATGCATACAAAGGCCAAATTTTGAAGGCATTAAAGGTAGGAGAAGTGTCATATACTTTCAATCTAAATGATGATCACCCAAAATTACTTTTAGGTCCAAAAGTTGAAGGAGGTTCACAAGAAGGTAATGTGCCACCGTTTATGTCAGGCTTAATATTCATGATTTAATATTACATAATGCCATGTTAGATTTGGGTTCTTCACACAATTTAATGTCAAAAGTAATCATGAACAAGATTGGCGTGGATATAACACGACCATACATATATTTGTTTTCTTTTGACTCTCGCAAGGTAAGGTGTCTTGGTTTGATTAAAGATTTATGTGTCACTCTTACACAAATTCTAGCCAAAAGTGTGGTTATGGGTGTGGTTGTTGCTAACATCCCTCTAAAGTATAGTATGCTGCTATCAATGTCTTGGGGGTGCCAAATTGAAGGTTTCTCTACAGTTAGACACGTCATATGACACTATCTAGGTGTTTGGACAACCAAGAAAGATTTATAGGTAAACTCTCATGAAGTACATGGTAAGCAATCAAGACAAACCATTAAATTATCCTATGTATTCTATGCATTCTGATATGGATTCATTCATCCTATACAATGATATATGCTTGGAAGAAGAAGTGAAAAATAGGGACACTTAATCAAAAAAAGAATAAGGTGTGATGATGGAGGCTAAAACAAAAAATGATGATGATGAAGAAGGTATGTGGAATATGGATTTTGATGGGGCAATCAACAAGGAAGGAGTTGGTGCTGATGTGTGTATTATGAGACCAAAATTAGGACATTCAAAGACTTATTCTTGCAAAATTTCTTTCAATTGTACCAACAGTGTGGTCGAATATGAGGCATTGATTTTGGGGTTGTATCTATTGAAACAAATGGGAGCCAAGAGGATTTCAATGCACGAGGATTCAGAGTTGATCATAAAGCAATTCAAAGGTGAGTATTCAACTAAGCATCCTAGAGTGAGGGCATATACGAATGTTGTCTTAGATTTTTTGCAACATTTTCTATAATATAATTTATTTGTGATTCCTAGGAATTAGAATGCAATTGTTGATGCGTTGGCCACCTTAGCAAGCACATTTAAGATCCCTATTCATTTGAATAAGAGGGATGAGATTGAGGTAAAACACAGGGCAGTTGTACTAGACAACATTAGATATTGGCAAGTCTTTGATAATAACAAATACCTAGATAATTTTCTACAATTAAAGGGAGAATTTTTAAACCTGTATATTGATGATGGAAACAATTTTGATAAAGGTGAAGAGCGAAGTGACATAAATAAGACCAGGGAGGCTCTTCACAAGCATGAGGAAGACCTTAAAAGTTTGCAATTGAAAGATAATGTGATCCTGAGGGGCTTAGTTCCCTTGGAGGAATTATTTGATTTCAATGATGTAGAGCATAAGCCCAAAATACTTCCTATTAAGGCTGAAGTGGAGGACTATAATATAGGGACTGAAGATAAACAAAAAATTGCAAAACTTTCTAATTTTTTTGGCTCCAGAAGAGAAACAGAAATACATAGATCTAATGAGGGATTATTTTGATGTATTTGCATGGGGGTATGAGGACTTGAAGGCCTATTATGCGAGCATCATCCAGCACACCATTCCTATCAAGGAAGGACAAACCATTTAAGAAAAACTAAGAAGGACTAACCTTGTTTTGTTGTCCTTAACTAATAAAAAGGTAAGAAAACGTTTTGATGCAAATATTATTGTCCCTTTGAGGTTTTCTATGTAGTTGTGAAATTTAGCTCCAGTGAGAAAGAAGACCAGAGAGATACAATTATGTGTGGATTTTTGAAAGCTTAATAAGGTATCCCTCAATGAAAATTACCCCTTGCTAACGATGGATCACATATTATAGTGAGAAGTTGGTTCTAGAAAAATTTGATTACTTGATGGCTACTCTGGGTACAATCAAAATTTTGGTGCATTCGTAAGATCCGAATAAAATAGTCTTCACCACACCATGGGGGACATTTATGTATGTGAAAATCCCTTTTGGACTAATGAATGTCGGAGCAACCTTCCAGAGGGAAATGGACATTGCTTTTGCTAATGAGAAAGACATGTTTATTGTTATTTATCTTGATGACATTACTATATATTCTAAGTTTGTTGAAGATCATTTGAAACATTTAATGAATATTGTTTTCAAGAAATGCAGAAAGTATGGTATCTCCTGAATCCAAAGAAGTCCATGTTTGGAATGGAAAAAGGTAAGCTACTTGGACACATAATATCTATAGATGGCATCAGAATTGAACCAAGCGAAATTGAAGCAATCCAGAAAACTGATACGCCAAGGAATAAAAATGAAGTGCAGTCTTTTATCGGCGGTATTAATTTTCTAAGGCAGTTCAGTCCAAATCTTGCTGAAATTTTAAGGGAAATCACCAATATGTTGAGGAAACAGAGTGAAATCAAGTGGAATGTTGAAGCGAAAAATTCATTCAATGAGGTAAAGTCAACCTTAACTCATGCTCTTGTTTTGGCTAGTCCTGACCATACAAAAGATTTCATTATTTTTTTCCTTTGCCCTGGAGCATACTATTGCAGTAGTATTGATGCAGAAAAACCAGGAACATTGTGAGCAGCCTATATAATTTTTCGGTAGGGGATTAAGGGATGCTTCTTTGAAGTATAACATAATGGAGAAAAAACATTTTGCACTGTTAAAGGCTTTGAAGGATTTCAGGGTTTATATATTGCATTCTCATGTAATTTCCTTTGTTCCCATTGCACTAGTGAAAGAGATTCTCACTCAAGCTGACCCTGAAGGAAGGAGAGATAAGTGGATAGAAGTTATTTTGGAGTATGATATTGAAATTAAGCCCACTAAACTTATAAAGGGTCAGGGTTTAGCTAAACTGATGGTTGAATCAAATTTGCATGCATTGGACATCAATTTCATTGTTTCTCAAGACAATGATGAAGTGGTCCAACAAGTATCATAGAGGTCCATTTCTTCCCCCTGGTATTCAAATATCATTTATGTTTTGCAACACTTGCAACCTCCACCTAGTTTGACAAGGACAAAGGAGAGGTTTCTTAAGTTGAAAGTTGTTAATTTCTTCATTATAGATCAATATTTATATTGGAAATATGTGGGAGGAATATTGTTGAATTGTTTGTTAGAGGATGAGCCAGATAGGACAATGGAGGAGTTTCATAAATGTGACTATGGATGGAATCTATTCTGGAAGACCACAACAAATAAAATATTCAGAGTTGATTTCTACTGGCCTACCTTATTTGTTGATGTTCACAAAAGGGTCTCTAGCTATCATGAGTGTCAGATATTTGAAGGGAAGAAGAAACTTTTACGTTTGCCACTATAGGCAATTTTAGTGGAGGTGCCTTTTCAACAGTGAGGATTAGACTTCATCAAGGAGATTCATCCAAGTTCATCAGCTCAGCGCAAATGGATATTGATAGCTACAAATTATTTTACTAAGTGGGTTGAAGTAGTTCCGACCAGGCGAGCCACAAATTTAGTGATTATCCAATTCTTGGATGGTAACATTCTCTCAAGGTTTGGTTGTCCTCATAAGATTATTATTGATATTGTTGTTGCATTTAATTCTAAAAGAATGATTGATTTATACAATAAATCTAACACATTGCTTGGTCATTCTATTTCTTATTACCCACAAGAAAATAGTATGGCAGAGTCCTCAAATAAGATATTAGTCAGCATCATAAAGAATTTTTGCAGGGGAACAAGAAGACTTGGCATAATAAATTGATCAATGCATTATGGGCAGATAGAGTAAGTACCAAGAAATCAATTGGAATATCACCTTTCCAATTGGTTTACGGGGTTGATGTTGTTTTTCCTACTTCCTTGGGAGTTCCAATAATGAAATTATTGTGGGAAGCAGAGGTGGAACCTAATGATATGCAGAGAATGATTAATCAAATGTACAGTTTCAGCAAACTAGGGAGGAAGTATAGAATAACGCTCAACAGATTTAGGAAAAGATTAAGAAGATTCATGATAAAAGGATAAAGGCTAATGATTTCAAGATTGATGACCTTGTCTTGAGATGGAATGCTAGGAATGAAGAAAAGGGAAAGCATAGAAAATTTGAAAATTTATGGAAGGGACCCTATAAAATTGCCACTTTTCATGGGAACAATGCCTATGTACTAAAAGACTTGACAGGGAAGTTTCTTTCTGGTGGGCCTGTTAATGGTAGGCTAATCAAACATTATTTCACTTGATTCCAGCTGATTTAAAAAAATCATTGTATATACCATTTTTATTTTCAATACTGCAGGTGTGGGTGGTTTCCATAAGAAATTGAAGCCCAAAGTGAAGGCCCCGAGTTTCTTATGAGCTGCTATCATATGTAATAAACTCAGTTTGAGTTAATTGGTTAAGAGTCAATAAAGCACCCAATGAATAATGCCACTAGTCTACAAAGTTCTTGGCACCTCACAGGGAGGATGATATCCCCATTAGAGCCTATGTTACTGTCCTATGTTTAGGAATATCGGTCTTGTTAGTCTTGCAATGTATAGAAGGTCAAAATTGTGAATATTAGTCATGAATCAATTGCTTGTTATTGTTTAAAATTTCTAGGAATAGAATTAGGTATTTTGTAAGGCTTATCATTATTTTGATTAAGAGGCCAGTGTTCAAAATTATGTTTCTCCCTACAAAAGGAAATCATGAAAGGTCTTTGGTCACTTGTAAAAAGGTACAAAAGTCATGTCACAAGTATTTAGTTAGTGTGATTGGTTTAGTCTCATATTAAATCAGAGTTAGTAGGCCACCTTAGTTTGGCAATAGTGTCTTCATCAAAGAAATCATCCATTGATAATGACCAACATTTTGTAGGCATCCTTAAAATGATTTGGATGTTATTTCGAAAGGACAACATGTGAGCTCAGTAGAGGATAATGGTCATAGGACAATGTTTTAAATTCCCAATGCATAGTGAATCCAAGAAAAACATTGTGCATTCATGATGCTTCTCCCTAAATCACAAATTGCACAATCACCATCACTTCAAGCCATTCAGAGTGATCATTTGAACCTACAATGTTATCTATTAGCACTCGACTTCTCCTCATCAGCATCAGAAAGATTTAGAGTTATGGATCTTTCACTGTGAAAGGGAGGCATGGGCACTGCAAAGTCACACAAGATTCATTTTCTCGTAGCTTGATGATCCAAATCCTCTCACAGGTGCAAATTCAGTTTCCTTTTTATTTTTCAATCATGGTAGAACTCTAATATTGCATTTAAAGGCCAGCGCAAACCATTTAGAGCTTGAAAAAAGAACCAATTTAATGTCTCTGCCTTTCTGAATTTCGCTGCATCTTTTTTTCTCAGCACTACTCAAACTATCCATTGTTGCAAAAGTGCAACCATAACAACACCAAAAGACAAAAAAACACAAAGGGGGAGCCATTGTGCATTTTGAACCACAGGACATCACATCCATTAATGCAGATCCAACCATTAGGATGGCTTTTAAACAAGTAGGGTCCATGAGATTCTGTGAGATAATTCATGGATATCAGTTGCAATTGGCAAAGGAATTTTCTAGGGGTTTTGATGGTGTTCAAGAAAAAGTGGGAATAAAGAGTTTCCTTGTCTTAGCTCAATCAATAGTTGAGGCTACTGAGATAGATTTGAGTAGAGAGGAATAGTTCAAAGGTGTGGATTTTGATTTGGTTTCTTTCAAAGACTTCCTCAAGCCAAAACATAGGAAAGGGTATGGTTCATATGTTCCATGGAGCTATTTACAAGATCATCATGGAAAATTGTTGGAGGTCATCCACAGATGCTTCACATGTGACGGGAGATTCAGCAAGGTGTATCACTATCACATTAGACTCCAAATGGATGTTACGGGCAAGAAACCTTTAAATCTTCCCTATTATTTGTTTAGTAATTTATGTAAAATGGTTGATGGGGTTCAAACTAAAGGACGTCAAGTTGAGGCCAATTTGATCCACTTCTCATTAACAAAATTGTTGCTAAGGAAGGAGCTTGAGAAGAAAGAGAAGTCATGGTAGGAATTCTTGGTTTCTTTAGGATGGGAAGCCCAATCTTCAAACAGTGAAAGGACTAAGAAATATACTCCCTCAGTTGTGATTAAAGAAGCTTCACTTGCAGCAGCAAGATCAATCAATAAAATTCTACTAAAGGAAAATTGGTTAGTAAGACAAGTGCTAAGAAGCTACCATTTTCCCCTAAGGTAGAGAAGGTGACATCCCCTAAGGTAGAAAAGGTGGTAATGGTGCCAAGAACTAAAGTTCCAGCCAAGATATTATCTGTAGCTCCTCCATCATCACCAATTCAAGTCATTGAATAAGAGAGCACACAAAGAGAAGTGTAAATTGATGAGAAGGACCATAAAATTGGGGAGTTACTGGATCAGCTGGACAAGGCCCATGTGACAATAGCTTACTTTCAACAGGAAAATGGGGAGATTAGGCATAAAGTGTCTCGAGAGGCTATCCATCCTAGAAGAGAAGAGCCACCAAATGAAGCATTGGCAAATTTTGAAAAAGGAAAAGGTAAAATGGTTATTGATGTCGAGGAGCTAAAGGATCCAGTTGAACATTCTAGAAGACCTAGGACTAGGTCCGTTGCTAAGATACATATGCAGGAAAAGGAGATAGTTCAACCTATGGTTTTTGATGAACAAAAGGAGTTTGAGAAGCTACTGGAACAACTTAAAGGGATACAATATCAAGTGGATCAACTTGCAAAGAAAGATCATAGGGACAAGTGGGCCTTGTTTAAAGAGGTAGAGTTTTTTTACCAGTACTTGACAAAGCTAAGTATAAAATGAAGTGGAACTTGCCTCTGTATAGGCAAGTAAAGAATTGATATGTACAAAACTTGATACTCAAGAGAAGACTCGGGTTGGTGAAAAGCAAGCTCACTGAAATGAAAAAAACTTGAAGGAAGAGAAATATAGGTAAGTTGGACTTACTTATAGAGGCTATTACTAATTGGTTCTCTAGCAGGGAACCTCTTCCTAGCTCTTAAACCTTGTTTTTGGTGTGGGAGATAAAAAAGGTAAAGTTTTGATGACAGTTGCAAACCCACAGTGAAAGGCTTGCTATGCTTTCCATATAAAATTTTTGACAAGTGGCAGATAATGAATTTGAAGGTTTTTGTTGTCATAAGGAAGTTCTATGAAGATTACACAACTCATTTTGGTGTTTCTAACATTTCATATTAAGGGAAAGTCACCATGTGTTTCAATTTTGGATGCACTACAAAAATGGAGTACAAGTTAAAGGGGTGCCTACAGGCATTTTGAATCTGGTTCAAGAGAACCAGCACCATCACAGGGAAATTTGGAGCATACGCATTTTCTTGTTTTTGATAGATAGCGGTTGCAACCATACAAAGCATGGAATCCATCTCAATTCATTGTGAGTTTGCCTAATACGTTGCGAATCTGAATAGTCAACTCTTTTGAGTTCAATTTTTGAATGTTTGATCTCTAATAGTGGTTTAAGTTATGAAAATAAGTGGAAAAAATATCTTAGAGGGTTTGTTTAATGATTATTGGACAATATTTAAATTTAATGATGTTTTAGGCTTGTATTGGTTATTAGGAAAATTGTTCCTATTTTTCAGTATATGCACTAGCTTTTGAATGTGTTTGGTTGAAAGTTGGTTTTGGTCAATGAATTCAACCACCTAGGATAGGATATTGAGTCTTTGGTGATGTAGAAAGATATAAAAAAGAATTGTTAGGAGTGTTGGATTATGTTATATTCTTTCCACGACTAGCCCCAGTAGTTAAACCGGGGGGTTAGACGAGGGGTGGAGCCTCACCTTCGTTGCACCGAGAATGGTGGGGGGGTCACAGGGGGGTGTTCGCCCCCCTCTACAAGGTCCGGGGCATTGCCCCAGGAAAATGTTTTTTGGACCCTATATTAGGTGGGCAGGCCTACCTATGGTTTTGTGCATGGATTTCACACATGGTTTTGGGTACGATGGTTTTTAGTCCATGGTATTTTGTAGATTCGATCAAGGGAACTACGGTTATGTTCTAATCCAAGGTTAGTGGATTAGGGTTTATGGATGCTTCGACATGTATAAAAATGTATTGTAACATTGAAATAAACATAATGAAAAATTAATTTGGTAGTCTCGGTTTTGGGATCAAGAGGAAAATCTCTGTGTATATTTATTTTATGTGTTATGCTCTCGCCATTGTTTATTTTATGTTCTTAGAATTCGTATGCAAGCAATTTCTATACAGGGTTAGAATCTACATTTGTTAATAGAGTTTTTTTGGCTTCAAAAGGATAGCTTTGCTACGGATGGGTTTTGCTTGGGCCTGTGGTAGACCATGTTCAATGGGAGATCTACGGGATTGATTCTTGTGGTGAAAGAAGATGGTGAGAATTGGAAAGATAGAGATTGAGAAATTTAATGGTCAAAGTTTTGAGTTGTGGAAACTCAAGATGGAGGATCTGTTGGTGGATAAATATTAGTGGATTGCGGTAGATCCATCTGCTAAATCAACGACGGTGTGTGATGAAGAATGGAAGAAGTTGGTTCAAAAGGAAAATAGCACAATATGGTTGTGCATCTCAAATTCAGTATTTTTGAATGTATCAAGGGAAGCTATAGTGAAGGCTTTGTGGGACAAGTTAGGGACTTTGTACCAATCCAAGTCTCTCATGAATAAATTGTTCCTACGGAAAAAGTTGTATAACTTGAGGATGAAAGATGGAGACTCGATGATAGAGCATCTGAACACATTTAATATTGTGGTAAGCAACTTATTATTGGAATATCTGAGTTCAGTTTCTCAAAAACCACACCACATAAATATACAAACAGTTATCATTTATTGATATTAAAATTTCGTATGAAGATAAGTGCATCAGTTTGTTGTGTTCTCTACCAAATTTGTGGGATAGTTTGGTTGTTGCAATAGGTAGAAATGCAACTGCCTTGAAGTTTGATGAAATAGTCTTATCCTTGTTGACAAAGGAGATGAGACGGAAAAATATGGAGAGCCAGAATGGTGATGCCTTGTCTGTACAAGGATGGTCCCAGAACAGAAACAAAAATAAGTCCTCAAATGAGAGATCTAAATCTAGAGGGAGATCTAAATCTCTAGGAAAACCTATAAAGGTATGCTGGAAATGCGGAAATAAAGGGCACTACAAAAGGGACTGTAAATCTAAAGCTCCTGAGAAAGGGAAGGGATTTGATGATGCTCCTTCTACAGAGGCAAAAATCACCTCAAATGAAGGTGGGGATGTGTACTTGGATTTTTCTTCAAGTACACATGTAGATCATGAGGCATGGTTGATTGACTCAGGTGCATCCTTTCACTTCACTCCCCATAGAGAGTGGTTCTGCAAGTATGAGAAATATGATGGTGGTGATGTCTTCGTAGGGGATGATAGCAAGGCTAGAATCGTTGGTCGTGGAAAAGTAAAGTTGAAGTTGTGAGGTGGAAGGATTAGAACATTTTCAGGTGTTCTCCATATTCCTGCATTAGCCAGAAATCTGATTTTTGTAAGTAAGCTGGATGATGCAGGTGTAAAAATAGTGTTCAAGAAAGATACCTGCAAGATGGTTCGACAAGCATTGGTATTGATGCGAGGAGTTCAGATTGGAACTCTGTACAAGCTGCAAGGTAACACTATTATTTATGGGTGCAACAATTCCGTGGTTCCTTAAGGTGGAGCAGAAAATCTAGTGGTCTTTGGAGAAAAGACCATGCTATGGCATTAAAGGCTTGGACATATTAGAGAGAAGGGCCTTCAAATACTTCTTGGTAAAGGTATGGTAGAAGGTACGTCTAATAGCTCTCTAGATTTTGATTTTTGTGAAAATTGTGTATATGGGAAGTAGAATCGGGTGAGTTTCTGCTTTGGAGGTAAGAAGGCGAAAAAGATATTAGAGCTTGTGAACAGTGATTTGTTTGGACTTGTGTCAGTTCCATCACTAGGTAAGACTATGTACTATGTATCATTTATAGATGATTTCTCAAGGAATACATGGATATATTTCCTCAAGAAGAAATATGAAGTCTTTGGCAGGTTTAAAGAATTGAAGGCTCTGGTGGAAACCCAGACAGAGAAGAAGATAAAGGTGCCGAGGACAGATAAAGGTGGAGAGTTTTACAAGAAGGAATTTGAAGATTTCTGTAAGAAGTGTGGTATAGCACGACAAAAGACCACTTCATACACACCTAAGAAAAATGGAGTTGCAGAAATAATGAACAAGACGTTGACGGAAAGGGAAAGAAGCATGCTTAGTGGTGTCAAGTTAGGACAAGAATTCTGGGTAGAGGCGGTGGAGACTGCATGTTACCTGGTCAACAGATCACCTTCATCAGCATTAGAGGATAAGACTCCACAAGAGGTATGGCCTGGTAAGAAACATTCTCTTTCACATCTGAGGGCATTTGGATGTGATGCATATGTACATGTTCCAAAGGAGAAAATAATAAAGTTGGATAGTAAATCTGAAAAGTGCATCTTTATTGGGTATAAGGATGGTTTAAAAGGTTATAAGATTTGGAACCCAGTAACAAGGAAGGTTGTGTACAGTTGAGATGTGGTGTTTAGAGAGGTGAAAGATTTTATTAAACTTGAATTCCTACCAAACCTAAAAAGATAGAGTTTGAGGTAAAGGAGGAAGAATCAGACTCTACAATAGAAGAGGAATCAAAAGATGAAGAGCCACAAATTCCGGTTGTGAGAAGATAACTTAGAGAAAAAAGGCACCCAAAAAGGTATACTCCATCTGATTTCTTTTCAAATTTTGCTTCATATATTTTACTGATGATGATCCCATAACTGTGAAGGAAGCAGTAGATTGAAAGGATGGCAAACCCTGGAAAGAGGCCAAGGTTGATGAAATGGCATCTTTGCGCAAAAATGAGGCTTGGTATCTAGTGGAGTTTCCGGATGGAAGGAAACCCATTGGCAGCAAATGGTTGTTTAAAAAGAAGACGAATGCAGAAGGAAAGGTGGAGAAATACAAAGTTCGATTGGTAGCAAAAGGTTATTCCCAGGTGTTAGGAATTGATTTTGGTGATATTTTTTCTCCTGTTGCCAAGGTAGCTTCTATTAGATTACTTTTATATATTACTTTTGCTTTTGATTTTGAAGTAGAACAAATGGATGTGAAGACAACATTTTTTCACGTGGCTTTGGAAGAGGAGATCTACATGAAGCAACCTGAAGGCTTCGTTGTGAAGGGTAAGAAAGAAATGGTATGCAAGTTAAAAAAGTCTTTGTATGGGTTAAAACAGTCACCAAGGATGTGGTATCAGAAATTTGATACATTTATACGAGGACTTGACTTCGCCAGAAGCAAAGAAGATCAGTTTGTGTATTTTAAATTAATTGGTAACTATATTACTTATCTGGTCCTATATGTGGATGATATGTTGCTAGTTGGAAATGACAAAGAAATTATCCATGATTTGAAGACAAAATTGTCCTCCAAATTTGACATGAAAGATCTTAGTGCTGCAAACTATATTTTGGGCATGGAAATTAAATGAGATCAGGCAAAGAGGAAGCTTCGGTTAAACCAGAGGAAATATGTCAAGACAATACTGCAGAGGTTTAATATGTAGGATAGTAAACCGGTGAAGGTTCCTATTCCTGTAGGTGTAAAGTTATCTGCTGAACAATGTTCCAAAACACAAGAAGAGGAAGAGGACATGTCCCGTGTTCCATATGCAAGTGCATTTGGTAGTTTGATGTATGCAATGGTCTGTACTTGACCAGGCATTGCACATGTAGTGGGACTATTGAGAAGGTTTATGTCAAAACTAGGGAAGGAGCATTGGACATCAATGAAGCAAGTTTTCAAGTATTTTTGTGGCACTAGTGATTATGGTTTGTGCTATCAAGGAAGACCAGGATTGGAAATATTTTTGGACATCCATGGTTTTGTTGATGCAGACTGGGATGGAGATCTGGATCAGATAATATCTACAAGTGGGTATGTGTTTAACCTATTTGTAGCTGCAGTTAATTCGATGAGAAAGAGACAATTTGTAGTGGCACTGTCAACTACAGAGGCACAATACATGACAGTCACTCGTGCAAGCAAGGAAGCAGTTTGGTTGCATAGATTGTGTTCAAGTATGGGGTTAGTACAACAATATATAAGGATAGACTGTGACAACCAAAGTGCAATTTTCTTGGCAAAGAACCCTACTTATCATTCAAAGACAAAGCACATTGATGTTCAGTATCACTTTGTGAGGGATATGGTAGAAGACAAGAAGGTGTTGCTCATAAATGTAGACACTTTCAAGAATATTACTGACTAATTGACAAATTTTGTGAGCATAGATAATTTCTCTTGGTGTAGAGAAACAATGGGCGTTGCAAGGCTATATCAATGACTAAGCTCTCATATGGAAAGAAAAAAACAAGTGGGAGAAAGTTGGGTTGTGTTATATTCTTTCCACAACTAGCCCTAGTAGTTAAATCGAGGGTTTAGATGGGGGACGGAGCCCTCCCTTCATTGCATCGGGGGGGTGGCAGCCCCCCTTGTTGGGGGCTTTGATGGGGGCAGTATCCCCCCTCTATGGGGTCTGTGGCAGCGCCCCGGGGAAAAAAGAATTAGACCCTATATTAGGTGGGCGAACCTACCTATGGTTTTGTGCATGGATTTCGCACATGGTTTTGGGCCCAATGGTTTTCGGTCCATGGTATTTTTTAGATCTGGTCAAGGGAACTACACTTATGTTATAATCCAGGGTTAATGGATTGGGGTTTATGGATGCTTTAGTATGTATATATATGTGTTGTAACATTGAAAGGAACATAATGAAAAATCAATCTGGTAGTCCCAATTTTGGGATCCAGGGGAAATCTCTGTGTATATTTGTTTTATGTGTTATGCTCTTATCATTGCTTATTTTTTGTTTTTAGAATACGTATGCAGGTAATTTCAGTGCGGGGTTTAAACCTACACTTTTGTGGTTGTATCATTCCAAATTACAAGCTTGTAACTACAATAAAGAATGTTTTGATTATGTATTTGAAAGCTTGTTTCTGCAATAGAGAATGTTTGAGTCTACATTACCTAGCCTTATATCAAGTGGTATAAGGGAAATCTCTATTCCTATGAATTTGTTCCTATTCAAATTTGTTTCAGTTTGAAATTGTGGTTTTGTGATCTCAGACAAAGTTGTCTCAATATGTGTGATTGCTAGAAGTGTAGCTCTTGGTAGACAATGTTGGGAAGGAAGGTTTCTGAATGGTAGTCCGGTTGAGGACAATGAGGATTTTACCATGAAGAGGAGTTGCCTAAGGAGGCATGAAGAACAAGGAATTGGAGGAATTGAAGAGGAGATGCAACATTTAGATCACATAACATATCACATCTCTCTTCCTCTATGCTCTTCCTCCATATGCTACTGAATTACGATGTTTCCTTTGCAACATTTAGTGCAATTACTAGTTTTAATTATGACGATGTAATTTGTAATGCTAAACACAACGCAATGATTTAATAGTGTTATTTGGAAGAGGTGCGTCAGTGCGTTATATTACACCGAGAGCAACAATGAATAGATTGGACAGAACTGATAGTGTTATAATATATCAGTGTGTCGTATTACACAAGGTGCACTAGTGCCGACAAGGTTTGGATCTAATTCAATAAGTGATTCCCTTTACATTTCAAACACCCTATATATAGTTAATACACAAACCCATTAAATATAAAATGCCTAAAATGAAAAACATTAATTGTCAAGTGGTAGAGGAAGTTAAACCCTAAGGTGAAAGTTTGTAGAAAGAAGCAAGGGTTTAAGGTAAGTATTGATTTTTTTTAACTTTTTTCCTGAATCTTAATTAAATTTAAATAAGAACAGAGATTGCAAAATAATTTCCTTGTAAAGTCAATAGTAAATTTTTTATTATACGAGGTTTTAATTTTTTTTTCTTTTTACTGAATTCTAAATAAATCTAACAGAAATTGTAAAAAAAATTAATAGTAAAATTTAAAATTTTTGCTATCCATGGTTTTGAGTGAATCACCATAAATTTCAATTCAAATCTTTCCGTGGTTCCAAAATATTTTTTTGTTCCACAATGCTCCCAGTGTGTCTCTTTTTCAAATGATCTCTCTTTTAAGTAAACCCTAACAGAAATTGTAAAAAAAATATTAGTAAAATAAAAAATACAATTTAAAATTTTTGCTATGTAGGGTTTGGAGTGAATCACCATACTTTTTAGCTTTTGATCTTTTGAATAGTTTTGTTGCTCCAAAGTATTTTGTTACTACACTGTGACGAGCCCCATCAATAGGTATATTTTGAAGATCATGATGTAATCCTCCAACCTTAAAACTATCCTTTTCTAACATTAATTCAAATTTTTTGTTATAATATGCTTTGTAGGAAGAGTAAAAGGTGTTTGTCATAGTATGTGGCCTAGTGTGATTTAATTGCAGGAAAATGAAACATTTTTGAGGTATTTACTATACAGGGGCTTGATGGAGACAACTAGGAGAAAATATAGGGGATTTGTCCACCTCCTTAACTCCCTAAATCAGCTTGTGATCACAACATCTTCTCTCAACAGTTCAAATTCATTGATAGTCAAGAAACTACTAGTACAAGTGAAGCTCAAGAGGGACTAGATCCACCATTTCCAAGATAAAGGAGGGAATCACTCTTATTTTCAGGGGAGCTACTGTCAACTACCCTTTCGTATGAATAAACAAGATGAAATACTCATTAGGATTCGAAGTTTTGATTCAACTAGGTGTAGGTATTGTGCTTAGATCTTCACATTGTTATTTTTACTTTCATGTGATGTATGAGACTTTAGCTTTCTGATAATGAGAATTTGGTTATTCAACTACATCTTAATTAGTTTTAGAGGGTTGAGACCCTTGGGTTTAGGCTCAAATCAGAGGCTTTGTTCTTTCTTTTGTACTTTTATCTCCTTCTTAGTTCTAGTCATTTCATAGCTTTCTTTCATTACAGTAGAGGTTAAGTTATAAAAACCTGTGATTGCAAGCTTCTCCATCATCTCTCTTATGGGAGAAAGGTTGGAAGGATTCACAATGTCAACCCAAAACCATTGTGTTTATGATTTCTTGGAAATAGCTAGATGTTAGTTTCCCTTCTTCATATTTAATTTTTGTCACTTATGAATCAATTCAGTGGTGAGAGTAGTGTTATGGCATGAAATATATGTTATTCAAATTCAACTCATCTTTTCCATCATAGTTTATATCACTATGGTAATGAAAAATGGATATGTGTATGTGGGAGGGAACCTACAGGGTTGTGTTGAGTTGTAGTGGAGGGAACCTATTTTACCTCCATTTTTTACTTCTTGATATTCTCTTTCCATCCCTCAATTCTACCCCCAAAACATTGTTTCCACAACCACTTTGCCTAGGAAATTTAGGACATAGTGGGCATTCATCCTGGTACAAGGCATACCTCTAAGAGGTCATGGGCTTAGCCAAGAGGCTTTCCCAATCTTCCTTCACTCTCTCCAACCTTAAACTACCTCTCCATGCCCTCAAGACATCATATCTGCCCTAAAAAGGATCTCGAAACCCCTCCTGTAGCATTGCAAGTCCTCCTCTAGCAATACAGGACCTCTTGTAGCAACACCTGTAGCAGGCCTCTAGCACCACTTTTCTTCATCTACTTTACTACCCACTTCAACCTTATCTCAGTCAAGATGAATAATGACCCTAAATTGTGATTTTATGATCAAGGGAAGCTCCTAGAACACTCCAACCATTCCTTTTCCTCACTCCAAAATAGAGTAGCATGTGTTTTTCAATTACAAGTATGATGCAAGTTAAGTTTATGATTTTCAAGCAAGTCTAAACTAGGTAGATGATACATGAAATTATGTTGCAGGTTTGATTAATTATGTAAGATAGAGTAGGTTTCCTTTTGCAAGTATATTATACCTTTTCCTTTCATGAAATGATTAACTAGCATCTACAGGTTGAGAAAATGACATTTCCACTTTCATAGCTACAATCAGTTTTGAATTGTGCTTTCATCAACAAGCTTTCACCATTGTATAGTTGTTAGGTCCCTATAATACTAGTGATTACCCCATTAATATTTTCATTGTATCCCTTATTGTTATTATTGTGCCCCTATTGTCCCCATATTGTTATTAGTGTGCCCCATAGAAACCCACTATTGTTATTGTTGTGCCTTTATGTTATTACTGTTATGTCGGCTTGATTATATTGTGACCCCTTAGACTCCTATATATAGAAGGGAGGTTTAGTCATTTGTATCATCCAATAATTTTTCATTTGTTAAATTTAAAGGAGGTTTACCCCTCGAAGAGGCTGAATTCTAAGGCGTTGATCTATCTTTTCTATCTTTTTGTGAGCCGATTTCATAACATTTGGTATCAGAGCTTTGGATTCTAGGGTTTTGCTGCTCCAAACAGGGCATCATGGAATTTTCGCTATAACTTTTTTCCTGCAACGTTTCAGCTAAAAAAAAAACCCATTTAAGCCGAAATTTTTCTAAATGTCAGGTCTGAATTTCCAAGATTGTCTAGTTAAATTTTTAGAGATATGATCTGAGGAAGTTAGGGTTTTTGAAGACTCTTGAATTACATTCCACACAGATGACCTGGGGAAAATCATCATAACTTTTTGTTCTGAGCATCAAATTGAAATTTTGTAAGAAGTTTCAAAAAGAGGATAGACTATAGTTTTCTGTATATCAGTTTTAGGTACTAAGGTTGAAACAGTGATATGTGGCACTTCGTACAAGTTCGCTCTACTGAACTAGTCTATAATCAGGTCATTGTGCAAAATTTGGCATAACTCTTCCTTGGAGAATCCAATCTTGATCATACTTGCGGGGTTAGAAAGAGGACTCAAAGGGATACTACAAGACGCCATTTCAGATATTCAAGATCCATAGTTATAGAGATATAATAGATTCAATATCAAGCTCTTACAAAGTGAAAAAAAAGGTGTGTTTTTTTTTTTTTTTTTTTTTTTTTTTTTTTTTTTTTT
This sequence comes from Pinus taeda, assembly GCA_000404065.3. Lineage (NCBI taxonomy): Eukaryota > Viridiplantae > Streptophyta > Pinopsida > Pinales > Pinaceae > Pinus > Pinus taeda. Next base: position 263,445 of record APFE030616677.1, on the reverse strand, counting down.
TTTTTTTTTTTTTTTTTTTTTTTTTTTTGCATAAGTTGGTTTTGCATAAGATTGGTTTGAAAAATTAGTTTGAAGGAATTCAAAGGGAATAGTGAAGAATTATTAGCATTAATTGATGCCCAAAAGAAAGAAAATGGAAACACCTAGTAAGCAACTTGAAATTTCTAGCATGACTCATGAAGAAGAGGAAGAAATGCAACATGATATATCAAAATTACAAGACCAAGTACAACAAATTTCACTCTCACAAAAGGTAACTGAAGCCAAGATGAATGGCGTGGAAGCTAATATGAATGCCATGCAAGTTAAGATGGATGGCATGGAAGTTAAAATGGATGGTATGGATGCTAAGATGAATGGTATGAACGCTAAGATGGCATAATTGAAGATAAATTTGAATAAGTTGCTACAATAAATGGTTACTAATGGTGCAAGGGTAGTAAAGGAAAATCATGATGATAACAAGAGAAATTTTAATCATGATTTCATAGGCTCTAATTTTGGATTGAAGACCCACCATGTTCCAAAAATCAATATCAGGAAGTTTGATGGCAAGGATCCTGGAACATGGAAACTATAGATGGAGCAATTTTTCGATCTCCATAAAGTGAAAAACACACAAAAGGTACGTATTGAAACTTTATATCTGGAACCAAATTAGTTTGTATGGTATCGATGACTTTTCTCTCGTAAACAAATTGTCACTTGGGCAATTTTTACAAAATAAATGATAACACATTATGAGGATACAAAAAGAACCACCTTTTTTTAGCCAATTGATAAATCTCAAACAAAAGGGTTCAATGATGGAGCACATTAAGGACTTCCAAAAATTGAACATAAGGGTAAAAGATATTCTAGAGGAGCATATGATTGATGTGTTCATAGGGAATTTAAAGGATAATATCCAACATGAGGTTCGCCTTTGGGAACTTGATTCATTGGAGAAGGCATTCAACTTAGCAAGAAAAATGGAAAGCAAAATTATGGCAACCAGGAAGCCTACCAATCACAACTATAAATATGTAAGTGTTGTTTCCACTAGCCTTTTGCAACCTACAAGGTTGACACCACAACAATTGGAATAAAAAAGATAAAAAGGGCCTTGTTATAGTTGTGACAGCAAATACACTAAAGGTCATAAGTGTGATGAGAAGAAATTATTCTACATAGATTGTGAAGAGGAGGAAGAAAAGGAACAAGAAATGTCAAAAGAAGAGGATATACTCCAGGAACAAACCCTAGATAAAGAAGAAATGAATCTAACCA